>CANUEP010275031.1:0-135241 GCA_947857235.1 Jatropha podagrica | reverse complement strand
CCGCCGCCCTCGCGGCCGGGTTCTCGGCCCTGGTCGTGTCGGGGGGGCGGGGGGGGGCGCCCGCCCTGTTTTCAATATATACCTTGTTTACGCTTTCCTTCTCCCTGTCTGACAAGAAACAAGAAAACCATGCATTTTTATCTTCTTTTTTTTTCCTATATCCTACTGTCTCAAATAGTTGCAGGGTCTTCGACATCAGCAAGAGTCGATTGGCAAATTGCTCAGATAAGCAAGGCCAAGAATCCCAACTTGATTGTGTAGCAGAAATATTATAATTTGTAACTTTTAGTGTATTTTGATTATCAATCTCTTTGGATTTCTGAATGTGTATTGAAATTCATCAAGTCAAGTCACTAACCACAATAATTATTAATTACCAATGCGATTTTTTTTTAATGTTGGAAATTTGAAGGGAAAGAAATTTATGATGAATTTCAACATTTAATCTCGTGTAATTACCTAATTAATCTAAGTTACAAAGCAAATGTACATATAAAACATGCACTAGTAGAGATATATAAGGGCATTAAAAACAAGAACAAGCCAACCATTTGGACTTCAAAAAAGAAATACCATATGACCATATTAAAGAAAATTTCTTCCCTACATTTCAGTCTAATTATCTATTTGACCACTTCCTTTCACATAACCAAAACAAATTCAAAATTGCTCTCCTCTGTCTGGTTTATCACATGATGGAACATCCATTAACATTTTCATCACTGAAGTAGTCCAGTTGATGTGTGGTTGTAATATGGAGATATGGTGAGACATAGTAGAAAGGAACAGGACTTTCCCTAGGGTTTACCATACTGTAGCTTGATGCATACACAGGAGGTAATGGAATGTTGAACTCTGGTGGGAATGGAACCCATTGCTGCTGACGTGTAGGGTTCAGATTACCCGGGCCCACTACTTGATCTATGCCCGCCCCTTGATTTGGATATCCAGTGCCTGCGGCTGAACCAGAAGATGGTGAGCCTAAGCTCGAAACTGTGTTGCTATTTTCACTTTTTTGCACTTTCTTTTTCTTCTTTTTACTACCATTGTTGGCACTACCACCCTCACTTTCACAACCTTTGTTCTTTGCCTCCGGCAGCTCCTCAACATCGGTGGGGTTGTCCGGTGACTTAATAACATTCTTTGTCTCTTCACTTGTTCTTTCTCCGCTGAATTTGACAGATTTTTTCCTCCCATTATTAGTGCAATCTTGGCCATTCTTCGTTTCTTTTGCTTTTGCCGTTTCCTTTTCTTTTGAAGAGACTTTTTCAGGCCAAATCTCTGCATGCTTGCCCGCTTTGATGAGTTTCTTGATCAGTATCTCCGCTCCAATGTTACCAGTAACAGTGACTCTGTGTTGCTGTGAATCAACTGTTGCTGTATAAACTCCTAAAACCAATTTAGAATAACAGAGCTTCCATCATCATAATAAAGAGAAAAAAAATAATATTTCAAGCACCCAAAACAAGAAACGATAACAGAAAGAAAGATTGTTATATATATGTATGCACCAGTAAAGAAAGTGAAAGAAAATAAGAATGTATGTGTCTTCCTATTACTTAAGTTTAAAGCTAGAATTAAATAAGAAGGAAAAAAAATTGTGTTATTTTAACTACCATCAATGGCTTGTAAAACTTTCTTGACCTTTCTCTTGCAACCTTGGCAGTGAATAGATACTTTAAGGACCCATGTCTGAAAGAAACAAGAAAAATGAATAAAAAGAAAGGGTAAAAACAGAAAGACTGACGAGACTAAGATGGGTTCAGTGTGAGTGACAAACCTACCCGGCATTTTAAAGCTTTGGGAGGTTCTTCTTCTTCTCCAAACGTTGTAGACATTACAATCTCTTGAAGGAGGCCCAGGTGAGGGAGAGGGAGGGAGGAACTGATAGCTTAGCTTATAGCTAGATTAGCTTCAAAGCTTTAAACAGGTTAAAACTTTAAATAAAGCAAGCAATAAATTGCGAGACTTGGGAGTCTCATCTTTTCAAGTTTGCTGTCCTCCAAACTCACGTACGTATGTGCACTGTCTAAGGGATCCATTCCTCATAATTTATTTTTTGAAAAAAAAAAATTATTAGAAACTAATGCACACATCTCATGTATTATAACTTTCTTTTTATGTTAATTAGCAACGTTATATTATAGGTAAAATTTTCTAATCCAATTTCATACTCTCTCTGCACAAGGAAAGTCAATTTATTTAATTTGTATTAAATTATTGTCGAAAAATATTTTTGAAAATCATAACAATTAGTGTCCTCTGTGGTCTGTAAATGGTAAAAATGGAAAATACTTCTCTATAAAATGACACTTATCTACGGCCATGATACTTTTGCAAATGTAAATATTTATTCGTGGACAGAGAGAATATATTTTTCATAAATGTAATATTTATTTGTGAAGGGTGAGAGTAGATGAGAGAATTTCAAGAAGGCAAACACAAAACCTGATACTTTTCTCCTTAATTTAGTTAGTCGAAAATTTACCTCTTCTAGTTAATTAATTAAAGTGAAACCCAAATGATCCTTTCTTCCATATGAGATAAAAGTTGGATACAGTGACTGCCAGTATTTGGTATTCTTCTTTACAATTTTCAATTTGATAAATTTGAGAGTAATTTTGCACTCTGGTTGTCATAATGGGTCAAAGCAGAATTGCAAAACCCGCCTGTCCGCCCATTGATATTTTCATGAACGAAGGAGATTTTTTAGACAAAGACAGGACACAACCCTGAAAAAAAAGGGAAATCCCATTTACTAGGAAGAACCATGTGGAGTTGGCATTTAAGGCTTATAAGTAAGTTTCGTTCTTGATGGTGATCAAAGCTTGAAGCAACTGGCAAACCAGCAATGGGGTCACATCAGTATCCTTGAAGAAGAGAGTCTTCTGGAACATAGCAAAACACTGAGAAGTCTTCTTCTTTCTCTTTTTAATAAAGATAAAGATTCATGTCAATGGCAACAACTTCCCTGGGAAACTACGTAGGTCTATTTTAGATTGTGGTTTTGTAAGTTGTGACACGTAAACAATTTTCTTCGAAATATGAGAATATTAATGTGGGATGGACAGACAGACAACCCACATCATTATTTTTCACAATCACATTAATTGTTTGGAGGTTGACAATTAATGCACTTTTCCTATCTTGCATAAAATAGGCATTTAATTGACTCTCACTTTCTTGATTTTGTTATTTCAAAACCACATGCAATTATAACCTACCCTGAACAATATCTTTTACACCGGCAACAATCAAGTCGAGTAATTTAAGCTCACCTCCCTACGTGGCCTTAGAACATTGTGGTCCAGGGTTTAGACCATCCACATGGGCCTTGCAGTCAAACTCTTTTTTACCTATGCACTCGAGGGCCAATCTCCAACGGCCTGGGAAACTTTTGTATGCCTCCGTTACTTTTTGGGAGACTTATGCTCAACAGAAACTGCCTACCCGAGACTGTCCCTTGGCCTGTAGGCGGTCCCCTTTTCTCGCAAAAAGCAATCAGAAATCGAACATGCAGCGTGTTTTTAGACAGTTCAAAGATATTAAGGCAATTAATGATAGAAACAATAGGCATCCATAAGATAACAAAGATTGAAAGGAATTTTCGATGAAATACATATGCCAATGTCAAGCAGTACAAATTTCATATAGAAGTTCCCGCTCGTTCCAGACATCTACGCAATTGTGATTTTATCAGTATCGTCCTCAGTTGAAGCGTGTGCTTCATTTTTTACTTCAATTTTGGAATCTTTGGCCACCTCTTTAGCATCTCCTGGACTATCCTGAAGCTGCATAAGTTAAGAAAGAATGTGCTTGTGTTGATCTCCAAAGGCATTGAAACATGTTGCGAAGGAATAGTATGGAGAAGGCAAACGCTGAAGACTTACCCCCAAATTTTTCAGGCTAGCCGTAACATCTTCTTGTTGCTGCTGAAGTGTGCTCCTAAGCTCTTGAAATTCCTGATTTATATTAAAACAGAAATACTTACATCTAGAAAAAGGTAAATCCTATATGAAAACCAGGAGTATTCTGAGAGCAGAACTTACTGATCGAAGTTGTTCCACCTCAACATTCAATGATTTCTTCAAATCTGACAGTTCCTGCATCATGAAATAAAAAATTCACAAAGAGTCTCCATCCAACTGAACTAAACCTTGGTCCCAACCCATCAAGGATGGGAAATGACTCTCCTTATATAGATAGAGTGAGGTAGCTACCCAAACCAGTCCGGAATTAGAAAAGTATTAAGACTCGTTTTCACTCGGCTAAGTTCTAATGTTATATCTACCTTCATCTAGGTATTAAGCTTGTAAATGAGAAAACTCAAATTAGGAAAAGAGTTCGGCAAAATAACAAATGACGGAACTCTACTTTTCACCTCAGAAAAAAGTTCGAATTATAGAATTACCAAGAAATTTGGCGTATAGTGGAATTTAACTCTAGTGATATGGTGTGTTGTACCCAAAAAAAAAAAAAAGCCTGATTTGTCTCCGGCATGCTTACAGCTCCAGCAAACAAAAGCAACACCTGGTGACTAGGCCAGCATCCAATAGTGGGCCTTTATTGTACAAACTCAATATGATACACAGGCATGCTTAAGAGGGGAATTACTTCAAAGAATTTTAGAGGGTCCAGAGTGCATTTATTCGTAAAAATGACAGTAGAGAGCCTAACCCAATTGAAATGTATAATTAAGATCTCTGCAAAGTAAGACTGTTGAGACCGAGTAAAGTATCCTCACTAGATATTTTGATTAATATGAAATCAAAATATTGCATCAATAAATAATGGACATAACAGATAACCAGAAGCTTTTAACATCCCATTGAAGATCCGAGTATAACTCAAGGCTTGAAGTAGTTCTAGAGTGCCTATATTGTCCAATAAAAGTTTCAATTCCAAGCCCCAAGATTCCTGTTCATTTAGAGAAATAACTAAAGCCATAGTCAAGCTAAGTCAGAAGGATTCATATTAAATCACTAGGTTTATAACACCAAGACTGACAACAGTTTCACCTCTTCTTCATGGCCTGATATTAGACTATATGAACATCGAGCATACAGAATTCAAACATTTGAATGAATATAGGAACACACCAATAAGAGTGTAGAAACAATTTATATAAATAAAGAACAGAAAAGAAGACCGTACACCTCAAAATTGGTGTTCCTAATGCTATATTATGATCGATGGATGTAATTTTCCACCAAAAAGTAGAGGGAACCAAACTACAGTAGTCAGACAGCTTCAGAAACAGTACTTACATCGCGATAGATTTTTACTTGAGTGTCCAACTTTGATCTCCAATTTTGCAAATCCTAATATGGGAATAAAATGCACTCCTCTATGTCAATAGCTCTCCAAAATAAAATCGGAGAAAAACTACAAAACTTAAAAATTTTTATTTAAAAAAAGGAAAAAAAAAACCTGTTTTAAGCCTTGAATTCTATTGAGAAGTTCCGTCCTTGATTCATTTAATTCCTAATAATAAAGAACATTCACAAACAATACCACCATTTTAGACCACAAAGCCCAAGTGAAAATCAATAATTAGCAAATGATAAATTCAAAATTCACATTAAATTAAATAAATTCCCACAGCAACAACAAAAAAATAAAATAAAAAACTAGTAAAAAGTTAGAAAATCAAGTAAAGATACCGCGATCTTGGAACCAATCGGAGTTACGTTCTCCTTCCTCTGCAATAAAAGAGAGAAAACTACAATTATTAGATCGATTGATCTATCTACCATTGAGTGTGTGTGTGTGTGACTGTGTATAGATAGGGAGAAAGCGAGAGTACAGGAGCGGGAGGAGCAGAAGCAGGAAGAGGAGGAACTGAAAAATCAGAGTTTGCCATTTGCGGATCGATTGGATACTGAATTAGATAATTAACTGGCTTAATGAAGAGGAAGAGATTTTTAGTTCAATTAAAGGAGTTTTAATAACGTTGTTGTTTTGTTTGGACTTTCAAGTGTAGAGATCGAACAGTAATGTCTGGAGCCGAGAGAGAGAGAGAGATACTGAAAAATCAAATTTGAATTTTGGATTGAAGTCCGCGCCTGGGCGGGCAAAACAAGTGCGATTTTATCTCTGGCTCTCAGCTTTGAGTTGAGCTGAGCTTTTATTAAGAAAAAAATATATATATCTGTAGAGACTGATCGCAGTGATTGACAGTCTTTGATTGATTGTTAGTGGGCCCTAATCATGTTTTGAACTTTGGCATCATTCACTGCCCAATAGTGGATCCGAATCCGATCTGCGCTTCTAGCAAAGTGGGCCATACTTTCCTGACATGGCAAATATAATTGCATGTCATCGTCTTCCTATGGACTACGGTAGAAATAAAGTAAAATGCATATTTAAATCTCCTAAACTTTAAATTTTTATTTGTTGATATTAAACTATTCAACTTATATTTTTATTTGAATTAAGTTTTTATTTAATTAAAATTTAGATATTGATAATCTTTAATATATATACTAAAAGTTACAAGATTAAAAGTTGACAAACACAAAGTTAAGAATTTAAATTTGTATTTTACCAACCATTTTCATCATTTTAATTTTTTTTACATACCTCAATATGCAGGCATTGGAAGATTTGAGCCGATAAATAATTTTCATTTTTTAATAAATAAATAATAGAATTGTCCAATTCTTTAATTAAGTACATATAATTTATCAATAACATATTATTTTAATCTCAATCTCCTTATTTCATTGCTAGTTCAATTTTAATAATCAATATAGTTCGTCTGAACGGAAAATATTTAAATATATTTATTCCTTATTTCTTATGGTTCTAATACGATATGAATAATATTAAATTTAATTTAATGAATAAGAGATGCCTATAGTATAAATTAATACTCTCATATCAAATATTTGTTCACGCATCAAAAAATTAATAATAAGTACACGTAGAATATTTAAGTGCGAATTTTTATTCTCAATAATTAAAAAAAATATCTCTTATCGAGCAATTGCATTATTCCTATAATTACTTTGAAAAGACTTTGCTTTATTATAATAAATTATTTTAAAAAATGTATTATTCTTATCCTAACTAACACTTATAATACACGTTCTTCTTATCAGAAAATAATTATGCTTGGAAAGAAAAGTATATGAAGAAGACATCACACCGCGGATTCCGGTCGGAGGCGCCCTTTTACCTTTTTTTTTTTTTTTTAGTTAATATCTAATTATCAGATGCAATGACTTACACGTCCTCTCTTGATTATAAAACCATCTAAATCAATTTCTGGAGACTGGAGTGATATTGTAATTTCACAATGTAATTTAATAAACTGCTGTAATTGCCAGTCCACTATTAATAAAATTAAATTAATTAAACGCCGCCAATCTAGAACTCTGTCTCTCGAACAACATACCTTTTGGTTTATTATTCGGTCAAATCAAGTCAAAACACCCTTAAATTATAAATAATGAGAAAGAAAAATTCAAAATATGATGCTTTAACAAAGTCGTCCTTCTCCAGAAGCAGCATCAGAAGACGAAACGCCGTCGTTTGCTTTTATTTAGGCCGAGAGATTAATCCGAGCAAATATATTCTTTCTTCTCATCAAAGAAAATTGCGGCCCAAACACAAGGGCTTACAAAACGCTAACGTATGACCTGAACAACCTTCGCTTAATCGCTTTTCTCTCTCCCGTTGTCTTGTCTTAATCCTGTTTCGCAAATCTTTGTCTCACAACTCGGCCCTAGCTGACTCTGTGGAGCTCTAATAGATATGAGTCAGGAATCCTTTATTTACAGTTTTGTTGCAAGAGGAACCATGATTTTGGCCGAGTACACCGAGTTCACTGGGAACTTTCCGGCGATCGCGGCTCAGTGTCTTCAAAGATTGCCTTCCTCTAATGACAAGTTCACGTACAATTGTGACCACCACACTTTTAATTTTCTTGTCGAGGATGGTTACGGTAATTAATCTTTACTCTTGAATTTTCTATTATGTTTCTGTTCTTCTGGGGAATTATGTAAAACAGAGTGGAGATTTGAATTGCTAGCGAAAGTGAATGGATCTAGTAAGAAAACACGCTTTTAACTTTTGGATTTGCTTGGTTATTGGCTAATACTCTAGCAGTTTGAATGCTTTTTAACTTTTTTTCGTTTTGCTTGTTTGTTTAGCGGATTTACTGTTTGGTTGCCGAGAAAAATGTGCAACGGCAAACTTAAATTAATCTGAGATTTGAGTAGCATGATTGAAATTTTAGTTGTGAGAAATTTTGAACGTGAAAATATAGAAATCTCGTCTTGACATTGCGTGGTTCAATTGTATGATAACTTTCCTTGTTGAATGTGGAAACGCACATGTTGTATAAAAGAATTAAAATGCTTCCTACAATATTCCATGCCTTAGACTTGAGTTACTAAATTCTGGGTGAACCATCATTGCTGAAGCTTTAGCCCCGTTAGCATTGAAGGGTCAAAAACTTTATGCTTCACATTTCCGGTTCAGAAATTTTATTGATAGTGTTCCAATTTGAATTAGTCCTCACAAACAATGGTCGAGGGGGCATATAGGCTTTAGCTGTATTTTACAAATACATATGTTTAGCTCTGAGTTGAGGGATGTGGTGAGTTGATCTGCTTGGTAAAGTCACACATTCTCACTTACTTATGCTGAGTGGTTTTAGTAGACAAGTCTGCTACTACAAACATGTGTAATACACTTCATTAATTTACCTTGTCAAAATTTTCTTGGCATAATACATATTTTCTATATTTTGGTCATCCATTTTTCTAATTTTTTTTTTCTACTAATAGAACCTTACCCTATTGATTTTAGCATCAGTATCTCATAAAAGGTAACTCTTACAAATGGACCTTCTACTTATCTGGTCTTTCTTTGGTATATAAATGAATTCGCGTCAATTGAACATGGTGAGGAAAGTTCTTATGCTTGCTTTCTGCTATTTGCAGCATTTTGTGTTGTTGCGAAAGAATCTGTTAGCAAACAAATCTCTATTGCTTTTTTGGAACGCATGAAAGCAGACTTCAAGAAAAGATATGGGGGTGGTAAAGCAGATACAGCCGTTGCCAAGAGCCTCAACAAGGAGTTTGGGTATGTGAATCTATGGAAGTCGATCAATTATCGCATTCAAAAATCCTTTTTTTTTTTTTTTTTTTTTTTTGAAAAAGAAAAAAAGTGAAAAAGACAAGGAAATGGAAAAAAAAATGTCCATAAAGAATTGTGTAGTATTTTGATTATAATTTTTGTATCAGAAAGTAAGGTGGTAGTATGGTTTCCTTTTTCAGGCCAATTATGAAAGAGCACATGAAATATATTATCAATCATGCTGAAGAAATTGAGAAACTATTAAAAGTGAAAGCTCAAGTTTCAGAAGTTAAAAGTATAATGTTAGGGAATATTGACAAGGTAAGTGAACTGTTCTGAAAAACACACATGACCAGTCCAGTTTAGCTAGTAGGTTGATTTTTCAGGGCATATTTTTTATGACTCCCTATGAAGTATGAACATTAAAAATATGGGCTTGGAAAGTTATATTTGAGACATAAAAGGCAAATTCTGATTCCCACATTTTTTATCACTGCATCAAATTAAGGTCCAAGGTTTTCATTCTTTTGGCCTAATCTTCTAATAAGATGTTTGGCATACCATGTGCTTATGATGATAACTTAAATTCTGAAGTTGTTTGAGAAAGAGTTGTCCTAAAAGGGGGCAGAGAAGCAAGTTGGAATACATACTAGTTTCCTTGTTTTATTATGAATTTAGATAAGTGACTACTTTGTTAGGACTTATAAGTAAATGTCAATATTGCGTTTCAAGCTCCGTTGACTCCGTTTTCATCTTTCAGGTTATCGATAGAGGCGAGACCATAACGAATTTGGCTGACAAGACTGAGAATTTACGTGATCAGGTCAATTAACATATTTTTTCAGCAGAATAAATTCTTCAATCACTTAAACTCTGATGCTTGGTCTTTATTTTTAATTTTTAATTTGTAATTTGTAATAATTTTTTGTTGCGAAATTCAGGCCCAAGCATATAAGACACAGGGGACACAACTCCGAAGGAAAATGTGGTATCAGAACATGAAGATTAAATTGGTGGTTCTTGGAATCTTACTGCTTCTAGTTCTTATAATCTGGCTTTCCATTTGCCATGGATTTGATTGCACCAACTAGTAATACTTCAGCATACATATATATATAGAGAGAGAGAGAGAGAGAGAAGTCAATTTCAGTCATATACTACAAGAAAGAGCTTTTCAACAGTTTGCACTCAGCAGGGGAGTTTTGGTTCGTCGGGATTGTTTCGTACCTGGGAAATTTGAGAGGTGTCATCAGAAGGCCAGGAAGAAAGCTGTATCATGTGTTGTACCACCTCTGTCAGAAATAACAGTGCATTTTTTTTTAAAATTTCATATAGAAATAAAATTTGATAAACGTTTTTCACATGAAGCGATCAATTATTACTTTCCAGTTTCTCTAAATTATGATCAGAGGAGACGAGTTATATAAAAAAACCTAAAAGGGCAAGACTGCGAAAAGGTGGGCCAAATGCCCATATGAATTTATTTTGTTGCAGAAACGGGGCAGTCGTCAAGTATGTACCCGTACCGACACGGCCCAGTCCACCATAAATCTGTTCACCCTCGGCCCAAATCTGCAGTGGAAGGTCAGCATTAGCCCGTATTGACTTATTATTCCAAATACAATCGGAGACGATCTGATTTATTATGGGAGACAATTTTTTTTTTTTAATTAAGAGACAATTTTAGACGTCCTTTTATATATATATATATATATTCTTTATAAAGAGAAAAAGCAAAGCAGCCAATATGAAATTAAAATAACTAAAAATTGACTCTATCTTTATATGAACTTTACCTATAACATTAAAGATTTGAAATTTAGAGTCTTCACCATTGCCAAAGCTTCAGGTGAATACCACATGTGGCTTCATTTCTGTAAGCTCGAGCTTCAAGTTCCAAGACATCACTTTCCAAGTCATCTTCCATTGATCTACACTTAATTATATAAAGATGAACAATACTAACCTTCCACTATGACGAAACTATGTTTTATAAGTTGATTACAAAAACTAGGTTAGCTTCAACTAGGCATAGGCCGGCACCTAATTTTTCTTGTTTATTTACTTAGAAGCACCACAAAGTCATGACACGCCGAACATCCCATATTTAGTTATTCTATGTCATTTTATTGACTAATTTTCTGTTGTCGATGAGAAAATTTTATTTGAATATACATTTTATACTCAGTATAAAACTGTATGTTTAAATTGTAAAAAAAGAAAAAAAATACTATATATATGTTTTTTTCTTATACGTGCATTGTCTTGTCATGAGCTTATTAACATAAAAAAACAAAAAGAACAAAAGAAAAGAAAGGAAATAATTTAGACCTTAACAAAGGATTATATATAATGCAATGCAGTTGAAAAGACAAAGGGTCTGGCCATCAAAATCAAACTCATAAGAAGACAAAATAGGATCTCTCTTGCCCCATCCTTGCATTGGATAGGATCTTCTTTGGACGCATTACGGATTGGATAAATATGGCAAACTTTCCTCTTTGTTTGAAACTCATTTCGACTTCTTCCTCTCTAAAGAAAAGAAGAAGCAAAGCAATTGCAGAAACTGACTAGACACTGAAAAAGTGCATTGCAACCCATTCAAACAAGGAATGGGTTTCAATGACTATGGCGTGTAACAACTAACAAGTAATAACTTCAACTACTGCTATGGTGGGTTCAATTCCTTCTCTTTTAGACACGTGTTCATATACAAGAGCCTTATCCATACAAGACAGTAATGGCTGGACGCTATATTACTTTTTGCCCTTAAAAAAAAAAAGATTAGGGTTAACTTGAAAGAGGTAAGGTTAACGAATCAATCCATAGAAACACGCTTATCAGCTACGAACCCCAAATGATGTGTTGAAAAAACCGCGTGTGACCTAACAATTAATTAATATACCACACATTACTAAAACAAAAGGGAAGATAATAGTAAGCAATAAAATAAAGTTTGTAAGGTTTTATTTTGAAGCGCATGTTGTTTGGAGTGGTTCGTGTGCATGGCTTAGCCAAAAGGCTGGTTTTTCATGCATGGTTGTTGCTGATTCAATCTATTTGGAAATATTTGCGTCCACTAGATTTTTCTTTTCACAAAAAAAAAAAAAAAAAAAAAAAAGAAAAGAAAACAAAGTCAAGTAAAAGATTGATGACAGAATGCAGAGTGGGTAGCTCTGCTGTATTTTGTCCAGTATAATTATCAGATATATATAGTTGGTGCATAGTTGGCAAATAATAAATTGGATATGACCCTTTCCTCATCCAAATTCCTTTTGAATTCTATCTCCTCTTCGATAAAAAAAAAAAAAAAAATGTAAAAGAGAGGAAAATTCTCATGTCAGCCTCTTGAGACGATATAGTGATTATCGATTTCTATGATAGAACAGTTGTTGGCTTTATGGCTCAGCTCGGCCAACTGTCAAAATATTGAGAAAGCTTCCACGTGGCATGCAAATGTATGATGCAGGAGACGGAGAAAGGAGGCCCGGATCAGTAATCACCAAAGGAAAGAACGAAGGTCCACCGGCAGGTACTGTTACTGTGATTTTTGGAGCAGAGCCACTCAGCTAATACCACCATTAATTTTCAAAATTAAATAAATAAATGGTAGACCTAAGATGAACTATTGGTGGTCCATCATTTTCTTTTCTTTTTTTTTTTTAAAAAAAAAAGGAAAAAGAACTCTGAAAATCACAATTTGTACTTTGTTTGGATTAAGGTATCTCTTTAGCAACTTTATGGAAAATACTTACCTAACTTTGTACTCGTAAAATTGCAAGCTCGCTATTGAATATTTATTGAGATTTTACATTTTATATATATATATATATATAAAATTACAAACTTACAATATTTGGTGGCAGCCAGTAGGATTATATATATATATATGTATGTATTTTGATCCATCGGATCAGATTTTCCAGCAAACTGGTGGTCCAGAGATGGACTCTTGACCTTACGAATTATGATAAAATCTCCCCCCTTTTGGGGAATGGGCAGACATATATATGACCTATCCTTTCCTTTCAGCCATGTAAACTGTCCTTTTCTATTTCCAGGAAAAAGTTTTCTTTTTCAGGTAAAATTTTAATCCCAGGTTAAAAACTCGCTACTTCAAGCAAAACATCTCATATTTGTCTCATTATTACCGATAAATTTACAGTCTTTTTTAGATAAATGTATAATTGGGATTGTTTTTACAAGATTGAGTAAAAATGGAGAGTGAGGCCCAGAGATGAGCGAGGGCTCTCCATGCAAATTGGATATTGTCCACTTGCTCATAAAGACATGGCAACACCAGCTTGTTGGTAAGCAAAGCAAATTGTTGGCAAGCAAAGCAAATTGTTGGCTTCACGTGACCAATCCCTTTTCCTCTCCCAATAAAAAAAAAAAAAACAAAAACAAAAACAAAAAGTCTTTTGCTTCTTTCTCTACTTTCATATCTATAATATCAACACCCATAATACTATAATATATCACTTCATGCCAAATGCAATACCCACACCCTTATTTTTCTTTCCAACATGTCAAATATTTAACCCTAAAACTACTATTTAGAAAAAATTGCATTCCCATATGGGTTTTGCCAGTAAAAACAGAGAAAACGCTGCGGATATCAACTCTCCAAAGAGCCCGATTGAGAGATAACATATGAAATAATGTAAAAATAAGTGTCAAACGAAGGAAAACACACAAAAGAAGACGAATTTTCATTCCCACAAACAATTTACATGACTGTCACCAACTACGTACTCATAATGAAAGCAAACCCTTAACTACATTATTAACTATCCCTAACCTAATACACACAGGACTTGGCACATGTAATCAATCAAACCCATATCCCAAAATCCTAAAAAAAAAAAAAAGAGGAGAAGAAAAAGCAAACAACATTTCTTATGAGAAGGATATTCAATCATCTCACTCTATAGTACAGACAAACTCAAGATCAATTAGACTCGCAGAATTATTATATTATATAACAGACACAACAGCAAAGCACTATTATATTAGTAGCTACACGTCCCTGACTTCGAACATGTTACGATTCTTGACGACAATATCGTACATGTGCATGGACTTGAACTTGCTGAAATCTTTAGGGAGAGAAATAAGATGCACTGTGGATCTTTTATGGAATTGAAGAAGGTCAGGATCATCATAGTACCTTTCCCATCCAAGAGAAGATAATTTGTGTTCCAAAACGGAATAAGAAGTTATTATTTCATTGCTAGGAGTGTGAACCAGAACTTTCCGGCGACCGCTAGACCCTTGCCTGCTTCCATCAAGAGATTCTGCTCCTGGGTTCTCCACCAACCGCACGACACCGTTCTTGAAAACCCAAACACCGGACATTTTCCTTTCTTTAAGATATATTGCAACACAAAGAAGATTAATTTGGAGTTGGAGTTGGTCATGGAGACTGCATTGATTGTTGGGTATTTATATAGAAGAGAAGTGGGAGAGGAGTCGTGTGAGATGATGGATATAAAGGATGTTTGGGTGTGGGCATTGCTTAGGTGGGACCCAATCTTGAGATGCAAAAATATATATTATTAGTTAATAATTTTTTTTTTTTTTTTGAGTAAAAGGAAATTAATTTGGTAAGGTCAGGATTGTTTGGGACACATGTTACCATCATTCCAATTCCAATGTGGGCATAATCGGATTGAGGAGAATCCATGGTTTTCTTTATCCCACTCTTTAATTAACCCTCCACTATGGGAATCTTTGTTTCGTTCTGAAAATATCTAAATATAAAATCTAGAAGCAAGGAAGAAGGGTATCATCATTCTGTATAAATGTTTGATGGTTATCATATAAAGTGATGCAATTTTGAGATGCTTTTGCTTTCTTGCTTAGGTTAATTACAAGGAATGGAATATATAAATTAATTTTGGATATGGAAAAGAAAAAAAAAAAAAAAAGCTTTTGAAAGAGTTAATTCCTTTATTCTTCAGTCTACCCAATGTTTTAAGATAATGAAATCGACTAAATGGAATTTGAATGGTCAATATATAGGAATAAAATTTCCATAAGTAGAAAGAAGGATGCTCATGGGAACGCATAATACTGCTGTCTTTTCCAAAATTTGTGAATGAGAAAGAAAAGCCAATGAGGATGAAGGGGTGTGGAGTGGGACCAAAAATAAAAAAAATAATTGGAAGAGGATTCTAAAATTCTGGTTTGTTGGAAATGTGAGTTTCCTTTTTGCAGGATGTGCGCCTAACCTAATTAACAAGTGTTTAGTTCTGCCTAACTACCCTTGACTATTTACTTCTCTTGCTTCAACTTTTAATCTTCAATCTCGCTGCTAATTCTAGGGTTTACGCTGCATACAGTTACCCAGAAAGATGATTGACAACATTAAAAAATAATTTTAGCTTAAAGAGAGATTAATTAGCTATATCCATTTGTGTTTTGCAAATTAATTGCAATTACGAATATGTAACATGCAAATTAATGTCTAGAAAAAAGCAGAAGAATAGGAAATGTCGATGGAGGAGCAAACAAAAACTACTTGAAATTCCGAAAAGCTACTATAAGATTCTGGCAGCCAATTTTACCAGCCGAATCAAAGTTGATGCATTTAGTGTAGGGCTTTAGGGCACATTCTATCTTTATCAAGAACCCATTGTGCCCTAATCTTGTAATGCACATGTTCCTCGCGAAGGAGACTTCTCCTCATCAAATCCAACACTTCTACCCTATTTCTTTTATTTCTTACAAGCTTTGTGCTCCATTGGTTAAATTATTTTATGTCTTCTTCTTTGTTTATTCCTTTCAATCTTTTTTATATTGGACCATGTCCTTACTTTCTGTTTTTCCTTGTTTTTCACAATGTCTTTCGTTGCATATTCTGCTTTACTCGAAAATGAAATTAATTTTTTGGGAAAAATTGCACAATTTTTTTACATTTACATTCTTTTTTGGTATAAATGAACTCAAAATATGAAATTTCTTTCTATGTTTGAAATAAATAAATTTATTTTTATTTTTAAAATGCTCTTCGCATCATAATTTTAGAAAGTTAGAAAATTTTGAGTCCTTTAAATTCGTAGAATTCATTTGAAAATTTTAAATTTTTTTTAAGAATTTGGTTTAATTATATCTAAATCCATAAATAAGAATTTAATTTTTAGATTTTTCGTACCCAACACAAAATTTATTTATTGCAAAGAATGGATTAAAGAATATATTCCTATATACAAAATGGTCGCTAGTTTCTTCTAAAGTTGTTTGAAACGAATGTCTCATGATAATGACTAAATCGACTATTATGATATATGATTTACAATATTAAGATTTAATACAATTTTTTTAGTACACAATGCGAGTAGAAGTTCAAAAGAAAATAATCTGATTTTCCAGCTAATTTGCATATTAAGATCACTTTAACGAGTATTTTTATATTTTTGTTATTCATAATTGTCAAATTTTTATGGACTGAATCTCTAACTTTGCAGAGACCAGTTGATGAACTTAAGTATGTATTACTATATCTATATATTCTTCCTTGAAAGGAAGCTTCTGTGAATTTCTATGCTTATGTAAATATTGATAAGCCACGAAAGGAATATATATTGGAATTTTGGAACTTGATGTAGATAGTTTTTTTCCTTTCTTTTTCTCATAAGCAGTTGATGTAGATAGTTATTTACGTATATATATGCATGAGGTGGCAAACAGAAAAATTTTCCACCTCATATATAATTGATGTCCTCCTGGGATAGCGATGATTCTTTATATCCCACAAATCTTCTTTGAGGTTAAACGACATGCCAAATCAGCTTTCTATCTATTTTTCTTCTTTTGTAGTCCCCAATCCAAATAGACTCTAACCTTTTACACACACATAAATATTCATATGCTTCAAAAAACACAGGTTAGAATTATTGGAGGCTCCACAACAATATTATTACACACATTCTTGAACTACATGCCCATGTGATTGCCTCATGTTCCTTGACAAAAAAAAAAAAAAAGTAAATTGAACTTCTACATTTAACCAGGAAAGACATACTACACATCGTTTCACATCCATTCATTTTAAGTTTATATGCTTTTCTATCTTAACCTCTTCTTTTTTGAAGAAAAAAAGAAACCGATCCATCTTAATCACTAAAGCACATTGTTTTCTTTCCTTTTTCAATGGTAAATTCTACTTGTATATCTATCTATATACGTAAACAGGTTTTCTTTTTGCTTGCATACATGTTTTCGCACTCGACTCGGGATATTATTCATGTAAAATAATAGATATATTAGATTTTAAACCTTTGACACTCGAATATATAATTTATTATTACTGATTTAATCGTCACTAATTAAAGCTAGTTAAGGTTTTATTTATGTATGCGTATAATTAAAAATTATTCATTTTTATTATATATTTTTTATAATATAATACCAGTTTAAGAATATGGACGGCCGATCATTAATGAAGTTAGATTAATTACATTAAAAAAAGAGGTTTTGGATGTAAATGTATTAATAAACGTCTTTAACCTAACTTTTTTTCTTATATATTCAAAACGCAAGAGAGTGAGTGCGTTGCATAAAAATATGTATATATAAAAATATTATAAGAATAATCCAAGGTTGAGAATTTAGACTCTTACCCATATACATATAAACAATAAAAAAATATTAGATAAAAGGTAGATATTCTTGACCGTACATTTCTTAATTATAGGTTTATCAAATGAATTAAACGATAGGTTTAAGATAAATATAATTTTATTTGCTTTGCGTCAGATTTATTAGGAGGAAGCGTTGATTCTATTTAGACAAATCGGGTTGATAAATGATAGATTCTTTTTTATTATATTAGAAGGGAACTGAATGCCATTAGGTCCAAAGAAGGCAACGACACAGTTAATAATTATAGTTATATGCAAATCAAAGGAGAAAAATTCTTTCTTAAAGTGGGTTTGAAGAAAATTATCCATCTTTAAACTAAATTAATTACGAATGGCCCTTTGTACATGAACTTATTCGATCTCCACCAATATTTTTTAAGAAAACAAAAACGAATTTCCTATTTTCGTTTCTCCTGATGGTATGCTAATAAATTGTTGAAGAGGAAGAGAAGAGGGTACGTAGGGAATAGAATTAAAGAATGATTTTAGTAATTCTTATCTAGCATTAAGTTTATGCCTAACTTTGATTAAAAAGAATAAAGTGCTAAAACAATTGGAATGAAGGATCAATTCCTTCTTAATAACAATAAATGAAGTTTTTAAATTCTCCTGTTCACATTCTATGATTCCTACAGAATCACATGCAATAATTAACTTAATTAATTAAATCCTTTAATCATTTTTAGATGTGAATTGGTTAACGTAATCCTTGGGATAACTTTATCCCAAATGCTACAATTAAAATTACGTACGTGAAATTCTTAACTCAAATGCCACTAAACCAGAAATCATCCTTTTTTTTTATGCCTCTACTTTTTCATCCTTCTTTCATACTTCCTATAACTCGAACAGAATCCATAGAAATTCAAGAAATGGCAGATCTATTCGCCCTGAGCCAGATCTGGTGTCTTATTTTCTAAAAATTACTTCACAGCACGTACGTACAAGCGCATCTGGTGTAGTGGTATCATAGTACCCTCCCACGGTACTGACCGGGGTTCGATTCCCCGGATGCGCAATTCGAAGTTCTTAGTCGGTTCCAATTTTCCTCTTTTTTTTTTTTGGGTTCTTCTGCCCCAAACGATATGGAAAAGAAACTCTAGGTGGGTTTTCAGATTAAAAGGCCCAATTTAACAAACAAAGCCCAACAACTATTCACACAGACACTACGCGGCCCATTACACGTTAATTGAGGTCGACATTCTACGGCCCGTTATACTATTCCCCTGTTTTACCATAAAACCATCAATGGAAGTCTCAAGGATCCCGTTATAGAATATTGCATCCATGGCCTCCCTAAATAAATATTTCTAAAAGAAAAGAGCCAACAATTTGTTTCAGACCAGGAGCTGGTAGAATTTTGAATGCCTCCAATTTTACATTGTGCATACAATTTCATTCATTAAAAACAGAACAACACCAATACGAACTCACTGTCATAATGTTCCTACTGCTCTACAACACCATGGGGCTTTTAATCTTAGACTTGTACGGCCAAGCAACATAATAGTTTCTACATATAACTAATCATTTGTTCTTATTAATTAATGTGAATAGTTACTAAATGTGAGACACATTTGAATTCAAACAAAATTTCATGTTGTTTCTCTCGTAGCAATGATCAAAAGTGGGTGGTAGCATAAAGATACTAAGAAACAGATAGGGTGCAGGTGAAGATTATCGTAACAATCGAAAGTGTAATTCATGAAAAGAATACAAAAACTAATAATATAGCAGTATTTTAGTAAGAAAAACAGTTACTAAGTTAATATACATAATGATGAAATTCAAATGGACAACGAGCAACTCAAGCAGAAAGCACAAGAAATCAAGACAAGAACTTTTGCAGCAAGGGGGATTATATACATAAACTATAATTCTTAGAATGAAAACTTCTAGTCCAAAAACATATAATATAAAGAAGCATGGAACTAAGCTACCATTTCAGACCACTCAGAAGGATCCAAAAAGAGTGCACACAGAATGAACATGCTTTCCTGAACCAAGGATGACAGTTGCATAGCCGCACAGGTAAAAACAGAGACTAAGAAATACAACAAAAAAAGATAGAAACTAACATGTTGAACATGTTAAGTATGCAAAAGCCAAATAAACAAATAAACAGATATCCAATCAGCTTTCGAAGCAATAACAATTAAATCATTCAAGCATGTATTATATAAGGAAAACAACTTTTAATTTGAAACAAACAATTGAAGAGCATAACAGAATGGCTACAAGTGAAACTAATATAAACACAAATTGAACAACAGAAAAAGGCAAGTAAGAAAGTCAATTCATCAAATTTCCGAACAAAATCATAACAACCACCTCATATTACATTCAAAATTAGATAAGACACACTTAATTCAACTAGCATGTCTCTACAACCAAACACCAACCCATATTGGAAGACCCTCCAAAAACCACCTAAAGACACTCAATTCTCTTAAAGCTCATCCTCCATCCTCAAATACTCACCAATATCAGATTGGTGATGCACCACTATTCCATTAGGATCCAATTTCCTGCAATCCTGGGTCGATCTTGCTGCAGTACCAAACCCTAACGGCACATCAGACATAGAGAATACCACAACCCCGTCATTTTTCGAAATACTGTCAGTAATCCTCCCCAATCCACCTTTCAGTACATGATTTCCATACAAAAACGACATCTCGGATGTGGGTTTCAGCCAAACTTTGTGTTTAGCATTGGCAGCCAATAGATTCAAGGCCTGAATCGTCAAGTGAAAGCTACCTCCATGCGTGAATTTGCCTATGCAAGTACCCAGAGAGGTCAAATTCTTACGGCTAATGTTCGTCGCTCTCTTCACTAAAGACTCACTGACATAGTATACCTTGTTCTTCTGGAGCCTGAAGCAGTAGCGACCAGGATTCGGGTCAGGTCCTTCATGGGAAGGGTTCTCGACGATGTTCTTGAGATTGTTGCCGGTGAAATTGTGTAGCTTCTTGAAAACAGCCTCTGTTTCAGTCTCGTCCAAAGGCCTCATCTTGATTCTTTGAAAGGGACGATTGGAGGAAGAATCAATGAGAAATTAGAGGAAAGGAGTTAATTGAAACGAAGCCACGAAATTTGTCAGCTTTGCATTTTAGGGTTTTGGGATCACAACCCTATTTTTGAAACAGGGAAAGGTTATTTTGAGTGGGCTTTTAAAGAACTAAGCCCAAATTTTAATGGTCTAACTTACTTGTGTGAGCCCGTTAGCATGTCCAAACCATTGGCAAACCGGGCTACCTGTCGTTCGACTACCGTGGAATATAAATGGTCTCTCCCGTGTGTCCTATTGTTGTCGTTCAGCGACAGGATTCCTTAATGGTTGGTCGGATGAAAATCGAATTGAACCGATCAAAATATATAATTTGTTTTTGATTTTTTGAATCATGAACCGACTCAAATCAATTATCTTGTATAATTAAAACAAATCAATTATCTTGATTGCGGTGGCTCTGTCTTGTTAGGGTGTAAATAAAGAAAAGCTCAGGTCTTGAATAATTTGCTTGATGTAGTTGAACAAGAAATAGACAGCCTGTTCCATCTGCTATTCTTGCCGGCATTGTTTTTTCCTGTTTGACTTTTCTCCTCCGGTAAATAGTGTAAGTCTTTATAGAACGAGCCTTTCTTTTATTTTCTTGGTAATAAAGTAGTATCACATAGAAAGTTTGAAGAGAATATTCTAATTCTGAACTCAAAAAGTGGAATCCAATTTGGAAGATTCGCCTCTGTCAAGGTGCACAATAAGAAGTGGAAGTAATCATAAAGTGCAGTGTCTTAGATTAATTAAGACTGAGATGAGATCATTTATGTTATTTCTTCAATTAAGAAGAAAATATCCAAATTCTCAAAAGACAAAATCCACCATTATTAGACACCAGCCACTAACATCCCACAAGATAAGTCTAACAAAAACAATAAAAAGAAAAAAGAAAATCAAAATCCACCAGCATCATCAAATCCTGCATCGTACCCAGCATCATAACTTGCAGCATCAGACACCATATCTCCAATCAAAAGCCCACCAATTGCTCCTCCTAACAAGCCAGCTCCCAATCCCATTCCAAATTTGTTCTTCTTCGCCGGTTGCTGCACTGGTTGATATCCATATCCAGCCTGAACGGGCGGATACCCGTAACCTGCGGTTGGCGGCGGCGGCGGGTACCCGTATCCTGGCGGAGGAGCTTGTTGTGGGTATCCAGCATACGGCTGTGGCGGCGGCGGTGGATATTGAGCATATGCAGGTGGTGGATAACCATAATTTGCTATTGGTGGGGGTGGACCGGCTGGTGCTGGAGGTGGATAAGGGCCAGGAGCACCATAAGGTACTGAACTAGAGCCAATCCCAGCAGGCGGCGGAGCAGGGTATGCAGTGACTTGGTTGGCCTTTTCGCTCACTTTTTCAAGTCCTGAGACAATATCCTTGTCACTAAACTTATAAGAAAAATTTAACTGACCTTTAGGCTTTCCTGATGGCTTCCTGACCTGATAACTAACAAATTGCATAGATTTCCCATCTCCCATGATATTCAATATCTCCTTTATTGGGACGTTGACTTCACCAATATCTTTATCACCAAGGGCACGCTCACAACGGAGCTTGATCACAAGGTTTAAGCGGTTCTGCTGAGCTGGTGCCTCCAAGATTGTGAATTTGGCAGGGAAATTCCAAGTAGGGTTGGTGCCGCCGTCGTGATCAACAGGGGTTTTAATCTTTTGTTTGGATTGTTGAGAGTCGCCTGAGATTGAAACAACAGCGTAGACGTCCATCTTGGAGAAGAGGTTGACATCTTTGAGATCTTTAGCGGAGATCAAATTGATCTCTAGAGTTCTTTGCTCCATGTTGGGAATGCGAGACAGAGACGGAGAAGGAGGGAGAGAGCAGGTCGTTGAAGAGACTTGCAAACTTTTTTACGCAATTGGGTGTTTAAATCAATAGTTCACAAAACTTGCGTCAACCGTCATGGGCCGTGACTTTTGGGACAAAATTGTCACTGTTCAATTAATAGCAATAATTAATGGGCTTATTGTCACTTCGGATAGGATATTCTTCCGATTCTAATTTTCTTTTTTTTTCTTTAAATAAAAAAGAAAAAAGGAAAAATGATTCCGAGTTTATTCCATTTCCACATTGGCCAGGCCATTACGTGTTGTCAGACGCGCGCGCACACACACACTTACTTTTCTTTTGTAGCCTCAACTCATTCAAATAAAAAGAAAGTTCTAACATTCAATAACTCATTCTCTGGTATTTTCCACAATTGCATATGAAATTCCACAGAACAAGATAATATGAAAATCTCCACATAGGCAAAACCAGGACAAAATCAAATAGTTTTATAGTGAAGCATTTTGCATAAAATTGTCATATGCAAACTAAATTAGATAAACAGTAATGCATCTGTATACCAAACATCTTCTATGGTACGTTCAATTAAATCTTATCAATTTAAGAAGTTCTCTGAAGTGAAGTTTCAAAACACAAAAGTCATTCTTTTGCTAACTGTGTCTTATCTGCTTCCTATATTCAAATCCGTGTATCGTATTCATAATTTCTATGTACTATAGCAATAGTGTTCATCAGAGATGGTATGGTACCCTGACAACCCTTCAAATCAGCAAGAAGCAAGAATATTGTTGCACCTTATGAGAAGGTCTAAGATGGCACTAGAGACGTCAACATTCTGGTTGGTAAGCTGCTTTTGATTGTTCTTTTCCTTATCTTGAAGATGCCTCTCATTACAAGCTTCAACAAATTTGCAGATTTCTTGATTCTTACTCAGCGCATTTGAAATCCAATAAGAGCGTGGAAGCCAAGGAGGTAAAGGAAGTACAACCTTCTTCAAGTTATTTTCGTTATCATTATAGGTTGCTTGGGATGATGAAGAGATACTGTTCGGATCATAATCACTTTGGATAACCCAATTAACTGCCAATTGCTCATCCCGGTGTCTTCCATCCCCACTAAACATAAAATTTACATGCAGATTGCCCCCAACACCCTTGGTGAAAAATTCTTCATCTGCCCGTGCCTTCTTTAGACATGATTTTGAATGGACTATTGGAAGATGCTGCTTCCCAGGTGCGGCACCCCTTGATTCAGTAGAATAGCTAGTGCTTATAGATGTCAATTCAGGAACCTTGCTGGAAGTTGCTTCTAACGACTGCTTGCTTGATTTAGGCAACACTGGGGCTGGTACTTGCAGGACTTCCACATCATAGAGTACTTTTATGTTTCCAAAAAGGGATGCGTTTTGAACTGCATATCTTCGTGCTACTTGAGCATCAGATTCATATTTGAATATAACACGGCAAGTTGAGGATTTCCAAAACACGCGAGGAGGGTGCTCGAAAGGTCCAAAACGTGCAAATCTTGCTTTCAGCTCCGAAACTGAAGGTAATATCGACCGGAGAGGAAATTGAATCAGTAGCACTGTAGGTTTTGCCACCCTTTTCAAAGTTTCAGGCTTCTCAAGTGAGCTTTTATTTGGCTTTTTTCCCATTGTCACATCTATATCTTTTGCATTTGTCCCTTGGGATTTCAAAGATTTCTCCTTCCTGATCTTCTTCTTTGTGGACAGTGACATCAGCTCAGTAAGATTTCCAATTCCTCAAGAGAAATCTTTTCTGCATCAGATTGAGAAACTTCACACCTAATATTTGCACAAATTTCTGGTCTACATAATGCTTCATTGTGTGTGATTTCAAAGTGTTCATGTAGATGCTCCATTTCTGATTCTAACTTGGATTCTTGCTTTGTCTTTCTAATTTTATTGGCCGCAACTACTTTTTCAGTGGTCAAATGCTCATGGGTCCGTTTAAGTTCTTTTTGGCTTTTATCTACAGCATCACTACCAGTTATAAGAACTTCTCTCCAAAGTCTGGAATTTGAATGAGTTGCTGTTCCGCCATCTACTTGCACGTGTTGCGTTCCAAGGTAATTTGACGATCTTGACTGATTCTGTTCAAGATTTTGTGATCTGTTAACTAGATTGGCACAATTTAGGTCATAGTCAATTCTAGCATCAACTAGGCCGCTTCCTGTAAGCATTGATCTCTTTTTCACGCAGCCGAAAGTGTAATTTCTTTCTCTTTGGCACAGAAAGTCTGTTTTATCAGGAAGAAGTGCATCCCTCTTTTGCAGGACAAAATTTCCACCTCGAGGAGATGATTTCTCAAGTGATGAACTTAAAAATCCTTGTTGCCTCTGACTACCGTAACTGGTTCTTAAAACATCCCGCTCATCTTTTTCTTTATACAGATCCTTTTGTCCCTTGTGTCGATCCGTGACCATTGTTTGCCCTATACATATTTTGCTTCTACATACTGATGTATTGATATCAACTGATTCCTTTAAGGAAGCTGGAAAAGTATAAGAAAATGAAGCTTAAACAACCAAACCAAGCGGGTGCAAATGCATACAATTTGCTTATAAGAATCAAAATAAAGTCACAAGCGATTCAATTGAAAACTCAGTTCTTATGGATGCTAAGCCTTTATTCCTGATCAAACAGCTACTCAGTGCATGCATATGACTAGGTTTATCAAGGACTACTACTTAGGTTTGCCAGAACTGACCTTGCTATAGAGGTACAGTTGATCATCGAACTATAATTTCAAAAAAGAAAAAGAAAAATCAATATTGACATGTAGCTTCAAAACAAAAAAGAACATAGGTATAGCCACTGTAAAATAGTCAAGCTTTTTGCCTGCTTTTATTTGAAATGTGATGCAAGAACATCGCATTTAGTATTTGAAGTTCAAATGAGATTATACCTTGGGTTGATACTTTATCTTGCCAAAAAAGAGACCTGGAATCCACAGAGGAAGCATGATGGACCCGCAAAGCCCCGATATTTGTCTCCTCAGAACCCTCAGATTTAGACGGTCCTTTAACCAACTTCGAGTTGAAAGGGCATGGTGGTTGAGCTCCAAATGCATCAATATATGTACCATCATAATCCTCAAATACGGCTCTCCGAAAAGCAAGAACTCTAGCCACATTCTTAATCCAATGAACATTTTTTTGGAAGTTCTTAAATGGCACTACTCCCAATTGCTTTGTAAAATTCAGCATCTCGACTGATTGAAACCCAGCTCTAGCAGTCTTAACTTGCTTAATTGTATACAACCCACCAAGCCTACACCCACAAACATCAACTGTGAGGAACCCTTTAACAGTCAATTGCCTAAAGCTTGAAGGATTCCTGCATCGGCACAACAAACCAAGTGCAGCTCTCCGACTGATTTCATTCTCTGCCTCTTCAACAGCCTTCACAAAACCCCTCGCATTTGTTTGCTTTGATTTCTCAACATAATAAGTGTCAAATGGGACAAGGTCTTGCGGATCAAGCCAGGCATAGGTACCATCCCCGAAAAAAGCAACCAAAATATGGCCATTTATCTTTGTTTCATGCACATTAGACACAGCAAACATCTCATTATATACCTGTCCTGGCCACCATGGGTAAGATTTAATCTTCCCCCAGACCATATCTCCAAACTCGTATTTATACATCATTAGATTTTTTGCAACATTTTCAAAATAGTCACTTCCTTCACTATATCTTTCAATTTCTATCCCTTTTGTTAAACATGCAGTTCCAGTACTTGGAACCCTATACTCCTTACTTATTGAGCCATATACCCTGTTAGCAAACACAGAACCTATTTTCCAAGAGTCAGTGTCAGAACAAGCCCTGGATTCCCCAATAGCCCTATTCCCAATACATCCATTTTTAATACCAACATTACAACTACAAGCATCTTGAGACCCCATTTTATACTCACACACCCAAACGCACCTCAACTTGCCAATCTCACTATCAAAATCTTTGTCAAGTAAACATTTTGAGGTGTCCGTATGCTAAACCCTGAATAGTAGCAAATACAAGTAAGAGATATGAATATAAAAAAGGGTATTTTTCTACTAAAATCACAAGCAAAATGAATGTATATATAAGTGTATGGTGCACAAATAATAATGAGAACTTGAAGTTCAAAGCTTTTGTCTAGTTCAAATAGAAAAGTAATACCGTCGAGGTTATACTGTAGCCATTTCTCCATTGTTCTACTTCATATAGGCAGAAACCCTAAAGAGAGAATGAGAGAAGGATGAAGGATTTGTGTCTCTGCAACAATGCAAGGTGGTGTGTGAGTTGGTGATACTGTACACTGCACTGTAGCCTAGTGCAACGCAGAGAGCCAGAGAGTGGTGTCAATAGTGTGAGTACAAGCCCTTTTGGTAGGCGCAAAATGTGTACTCGCCTTCCTTGCTCGACATATGTACAACCGTAGATCATTTGTTAATTTATTCGCCCCTATATTTTTCCGATAATTATCTGTTAATATATGTACCTTAATCATAAATTTTACATTAATTAAATAAATTCATTACAAACTTCAACTTGATGTCTTCAATTTCATAAGTTAATAGTGGACTAAATAAAACATATAATGATAATTCAAGGGCCAAAGGGTTTCATTATTTTTTTAAATCTCTTTTTTTATTATTTATATATTATTAAATTAGATAATAATATATAAATACAATTAGTACCAACAATAGAATTAAATATAAATATAAATATATAATTTGAATGAAGTAAATTCTCGACCTCTTTGTAGATTTGGCGCGGTCCCAGTAAGATTAGACTGTATAAACAATAAAAAATATATATAATTAAACATAAATAAATTTGAGAAAAGGCATTTATTTAGCGAAGAAAAAATTATGTAAATTTTCTAAAAAAAAAGAATTATGCAAATATATTTTCTGTGATTCCCTCCTCATTTTCTTGAGGCAGAGTCGGCAACAAGAAGCAGTGCATGGAGATTTGAGATAAAAGGGGTGAAGGTGCACTGCTTTATTATACGGTAATGGCTCATTGACCCTAGGATCATTCTTCTGTTGTGGACGTTCGTCTTCCTCTGCTGTTAATAGCCACCATAAATATCTCTCTCCCTGTGAAGACGAGAAAAGCCTTTAAATAACGCGGGCAGCGAACCAAAAAAAGCCTTTAAATATTCATCAATGGCGGCCGGTCCCTTTTATTCGCTTCTTACCTCTATCACTTTCCAATTGTTCTATCCTTTTTCTGTCTCTCCGTTTACACTTTCATATTTTCACATAATTTGTTAAAAAAACCCTAATCTCTCGACTATTCAATTAATGGTCACCGACCGACTGTCTAATTTGATTGAAAAGGCGGAATCTAGATAATAGCGTGAGCGTCTTTGCCTGAAGGGGAGGGTTTTCTTTAATAATGGAGGAGCCAGGGCAGATAAAACGGGCATTAATCGATACTACTGCTGGAGCACTTTCAGGTGCTATCTCGCGCACAGTTACATCGCCTCTTGATGTTATTAAGATCAGATTCCAGGTTTTTTTTTTTCGTAAATCAAATATATATGGTTCAATTCTATCTTTATTTGTTATAATGAGTGGTTTTCTAAGAATTGCTGTAGTTGCATCTCGAAGATGCATAGTGATGTTTGCTAAATCGTGCGCTGTTTTGAGTATTGATATTTATTTTACTTTGAGCTGAAAGTTGTGCCAAGTGCAATTCATACTTATGTACAGTTTCAGCATTGTTTGAAAATTGGTTTTCTTTTTTTTTTTTTTTTTTTTTTTTTTTTTTTTGCAATTTTGCGTTCTCTTTTCCAATGTATTTTGTTTGTTGGGTTTGAAAGAGTGAAACTAATCGTGTGCCTTCACTTAAGGTCTTAATGGAGCCAGGCAAAACTTAGCAAAAGAATATTAATGTGAATAGACATGTTCCTGGTGATGCTGAAAGACATTTTGGTGCATGCATTTGTTTGCAGGTTCAACTGGAGCCCACATCTTCATGGGCTTTGGTTCGCGGAAATATGGCTGGACCATCAAAATACACCGGAATGTTGCAAGCAGCAAAGGATATTTTTAGGGAGGAAGGTCTGCCGGTATGATGCCATTCTTTCTGCTTATTATGTTTTGGATGGATGATTTATTTAAAAGGCCTCTTTCTATTCCCACAAAGTAAATTATCCTTCTGATTTCAACTTTTGAGAGGCAGATCAAGTTCAAAAACTTGACGGAAGATGTTAGAAATGCTACTTATTAGTTAACTATGCTGATGCTCCTATAATTAACTGATGCTTTATGCATCCTAATACCATATTACCATTTTAAGAAGTTTCTTCAATAGAGTTTAATATTTAATATGAATAACTTGTTGTAATTCCTACCTTTTATCGAAGAATGTCCTTGTTCTAGGGTTTTTGGCGTGGCAATGTCCCAGCTTTACTCATGGTTATGCCATACACAGCTATACAATTTACTGTTCTACACAGATTGAAAACTTTTGCAGCAGGTTCTTCAAAGTCAGGTATTTTATGGAGAATTAAGAATGGCTTTGATGTTTTAATCCCTTCTCTTTGATTTATTTATTTTGTTCAATGTCTAAAGTGGAAATGCAAAACATTAACCTTAAATGTTGTGTTACTGACCTGTTCATTTGCCACAACTCTCCTTGAAATCGATTGTTCTGGCATGGCACAGTATTCTCTAATACATGTTGGTGACATAAGGATCATAAGTAGTTTATGAGTTTTGTGATGTCTTGACTACTGTATGCGAAACTAGGTTTTCTTTGAACTTTGTGTAGAAGTATAAAGTTGATTTGTTGTGTGTTTATCAGACCAGTCAGTGTAAAATTTATGTCCTGTTGTCTCTTCTAAAGATTCTAAAAGTTCAAATTCTGGATGCAAAAAGTAATAGGATATTCAAGCCTATTTGTCTGTTGTCTCAAAGTTTCTTATTTATTCTTGGCTATTGCTTGGCTATAATGCAGAGAATCACATTCAGCTTAGTCCTTACCTCTCTTATGTCAGTGGGGCATTAGCAGGGTGTGCGGCTACAGTTGGATCATATCCATTTGATCTTCTTAGAACCATATTGGCCTCACAAGGTGAACCTAAGGTATCTGACATGACAATATGCAATAATTTGTCCAGTTTGTGTTTCAAAAATCAATATTTCTCTAAGATCCTCCCTGAGATGCATTTAACTGAATCATTTCTGCTCTGGGTTTATGTGTCTCTTGCACTTATGAATGTATATTGTGATTAAAAAATTATCTTCTATGATTGCAAGTTTTCATGAGTCAGATGTTTAGTTCTTATGTTCTGCACACTTTATAACTCCACAAATGTAGCATACTTGTAGTATGAGACCATGTAAGTTATTACATCTTATTTGCTCTTTTTGTGACTGTTATAAATTCTATTTTTATCATGCAGCAAACTTTTTTTCCTTTACTTATAATGCTTTTCTCTTGCTTTATTTTTAAGCATTTGTAAAAATACATTATATTTATTCTTTTAAGCTTTAAATGTGAAATGAGTGACTAGACAATGTGCAGATGGGAATATGAATATCCTTCTGAACTACTTTGCTTCATGACACTTCCTTCCATATTTGTGCAACAATCAACTACCTGATATGTCTAATATTCTAGTTTTTTTTTTTTTTTTTTTTTTTTTTGGCGGCACATTTTTCTCTATTTTTTAGTGAGCGATCTCATTTCTGTTAATAGCTTGGTCACCCTGTCCACCTTGTCTCGTTTGACTCTTGTTTTGTCATGGGTGCTTGTGGCTTGAATTGCAATTTGATAAATCTTAACGACAATGGAAGTCTGTGGAAACGATGATAGTCTCACTCTGAAGCTTAAACAACGGATTTTGCTGGCTATTTGGGTCTTTTGTTGTATTATTTATATTTGCTGTTCATTTCACTTGTTTCAGTCTCAAATGCCGATTTATATCGTTCTTTCTATTGCGAATTTGCTGTTTCTAAAGCTACCTACCTTCGAACTTTTTTTTTTAATTACATCTTACTGCTTGACTAATGTATGCCACATTTAGGTGTATCCGACAATGAGATCTGCATTTATTGATATCGTCAAAACTCGTGGCTTCAGAGGTCTATATGCTGGTTTATCACCAACACTGGTTGAGATCATTCCTTATGCTGGCCTTCAATTCGGCACCTATGATACATTTAAGCGATGGACGATGGTATCACTTAAGCAAATATTCTTATCTAGGCATGGATAATATCTTCTGTGATTAGGAAACAATTGGATATCATGTCCTTGGTACATTGTTCTGATGGGGTGATGCTGTAATAATAGATATTAGCGTTTAGACCTTCCAAAAGGTCTGCCAATATGCTTTTTCGAGATCACTTATTATTGATTCATCTTAACCTCTTCTGAAGTTTTAAGTTCTGGTTTAAGCTCTTCTTTTACCATTCTAATAGAAATTGAGAACATTTTCAAACATATGGAAGTTTTTGCTCTTTCTAACCAACTGCTATGTTAATGCTCTTCTGGGGAGACCCTTTTGTTCCTATAAAAGGTAGCCAGACTCGCAATTGTGATGTAGAAGCCATTCCGTATTAATTTCATTCGGTTGTCATACATATTTAGATTTAGATTTTATTTGTGGTCAAATGGTTAAGCATTGCAACAAATCCTGTTCTTGTGTTCTGTAGAAGAACTGTGTCTTAGGGACCTGCTAAAAGATCTGATAATTGTGGTCAAATGGTTGATGTTTCTTTCTGCTTATACATACTGAGATATTTGGACTGTGATACATTTTGCTGCATCCATCGCAGGCCTGGAACCACTACAGGTCACTTAATTCAAGCTCGACCAGTGTTGATGATAGCCTTTCAAGCTTTCAGCTCTTTGTCTGTGGTTTAGCTGCTGGGACATGTGCCAAACTTGTCTGTCACCCTCTTGATGTGGTCAAGAAAAGGTTCCAGGTATATCTCTTGACTTCTATAGTATAATTATCTATTAATTGAAGCATTGCTCATTGTAAATTTTAGGATTTCTTAGAAATAGTTGGAGTGTCATTTCAGTTAAATTAGCTGAATTTGGTAATATGCTATGGGCAATATAAGAATTAGTTGTAAATTTCTGGATGCTGAATATTTAAACTTTGGCCACTCTAAAGCATTTCAATGAATATCAACACTAAATAGGTCCTTTCAATTTTTGTTTTTCTCTGGCAGATTGAAGGACTACAAAGGCACCCAAAATATGGTGCTCGAGTCGAGCACCGTGCTTACAAAAACATGCTTGATGCCTTGCAACGAATCCTGCGGGCAGAGGGTTGGGCTGGTCTTTACAAGGGCATTCTCCCGTCAACCATCAAGGCTGCACCAGCTGGTGCTGTAACTTTTGTAGCTTACGAATTTACATCAGACTGGCTAGAGTCTATTTTGACTTGAAACTAACTATTTTTTTTTTTTTTTTTTTTGCTATTTGCCTTTTGTTTTCTTAATTATTGGGGTCATCTCATTCTCTTTCCAATAATGTCCAAACGAAAGGTCTCCTCCCCCCACCCACATATAAGGAAATGGGCTATCCTTAATGTTTCCTTTTGATTTAGTAATCGTCATACATAGGCGTCTAAGTTCGTTAATTTGTAGAGCAAAGGTAGTGAAGAATAGATACAGGGAATTTTTTTGTATTGTTTCTACAATTGACATTAATATTAATTTTTTTATTGCACGTTCATGAGATCGATGGGTAACGGGTTCTAAAATATTTACAGCTAGAACATAACAATTGAATGTTAGATTTTCAGATGCACGGCATTAACCAATTTGTGTCTGCATGAAGGTAAAAAATTTCATTAGAAACATCCTCGGGAGAAATCCACCCACTCTATACCTGTAGGAAAGATAACCCACAACTAGGGTTGAATAGAACCAACAAAAAGAACATGGTCACGACATCCTTCAATCCCCAAACATAAATTGATTATGGTACAAGATTCTAACACACATGTGGCCAACAAAAACGTGTTCATGTAGCAACCTTAACTTTTCCTTATTTAATCATGTTAACAGTGCAAAATTGCGAGACTTTGATTACCGGTGACTTTTCTGTTTGTTGCTGTCCTCCGGTGGCAGTGATACAAACTGCAAGATCTGCTGAACCTGTGCAACTTCAAGTCGAAACTTCTCAGCAATCTGGTGGATGTCCATAGGCCCATTGTGATCATCTGCTTTGCCTTGATGCAGAAGCATGAGGTGGCGCAGCTGTGCCACGTTCAGAGTTCCTGGAGGAGTAGCTCTTTCTTCATACCTATCAGAATCCGGTTTAGTGTTCCGAAGCTTTGGCATGGGCCTATTATATCTTTCTACCACAGCTGCCTGTTAACATATACTTTCAATAGATCATGCAAATGTGAGAACCAAGACCCCATTCACTTGGATAAAGCCTAACATGATCAAGTGGGTTTATCAGATAGAATCACTTCCTACAAATGCCAACCGGATGCAATTCATGACATGCATATATGTTTTGAGTGTATCACTTCATCAAGATTTAGCTTAAACATATTCCCTCAACAATTCATAGGTTTAAGTAAGCAAACTTCTCGTAGTAAATGCATGAAATATATCTCTTACCCCCATTTTACCTCTACTTATCACTGACGCCCATTATGATTGCTTTATACAATTTGTCACTCAAAATTAACTAAACATCTATAGAGCAATGTTAATATTCCATTCAAAATCAAGTCAGAACAAGGATTATGGTAACAAAAAGAAATTGAAAAATCTCTCTCAAGGCACATATGACTTGATTTTGATTGAACACAGTCACAAAGGATATCAGTGTTACTATATTAGATGTTTAGTGACACGGATTGAAATAAAAGAACGATAGCATGCATAAAGATAATTGGGCGACAACAAGGGAAATTAAACCTATTATGCATACAATCTAAAGAAATTTACCGAGTTATCCCTTAATATGATAGCTATCAGGCTGCGTATCTAGGATGTTTAAAATCAACAAGCAACAACAAATCAGGAGTTAAATAAAAGTAAATTGAAAAAAAGAACCATGAGAAGTCCAATAACTTGCCTCACCAATCTCCAGTTTCCCTCCAGGCTTCGATCTAATTCTTCCCACCATTTGACTAAGCATTGCATCAAATTGCGGATCTCGTTCTTCAAGGACATTATCAGCATTAACTTTTGGAGCATCGTCTAACCCAGTGCATAAATAAAACGAACAATTTCAGTAATACCCTTCTTCATAAGAGTTCATACATATATGCTCATGTACTAGCTGAACTTCTGACATAAACACACACAGGTACACATTTCTTTCTTCAAAAGAAAATTATGAACAAGTACAAGTAAGGATACGTTGACTTCAATCAATTATAAATGATGGTTCAAGCAAATAGTTTAGCTAGGAGATAAAAAGTATAAGGAAGGAGAGACACTAGTGAGCAAGTGTTTATAAACAATGTTTTGGTCTCTAAGACCTCTAGGCTTAATCCAAGGGAAACATTGTAGATTGTTTTTCTACCACACACTGACTTGCTTGCAAGATATAAAGATGTTTACTTGCGCCATAATTATCCACCACATCACATTCAATGCGCATGAATTGATTTCAATTTCGTTGCTTTATTTTTCTCAGAAACCAAACAGACCACTTGAATACGGACTTCATCCTAAGGCCTTTTTTGGATGATCGCATTAAGAACAAGCAATGGCATAGAAACTAACCAGAATCAATACTGTCCTGATTGTTATATTGAGTGCTTTTCCTCGAGATGTCTAACTTGTCGGTGGTGCCCAGCGGAAGCCTCCGATCACCCACGCTTTTCGGAGTCGGAGATGGATCGGCGGCTCGGATTCTACCAGATGCTCGACGAAATGCCTGACCCATTCCTCTAATTTTGTAGCGATAGAAATTTTAGTCGTTTAAGTGGGCACACAAAAATTACCGAAAAACAATTACACACCTTGGTGGTTTTGGCCTTTGCTTTGGGGATTTTAAGCAGAAGAAAGATGAAGAGGAAGGTTGTGTGTATGGCGTATAGAGAGCACACGCTGGTTAAAAAACATTGGCTTTCAGACAGAAGCGAACCGAATCGGTCGCCACGTGGATCCCTTTAGAGTAGGCAGCGTGGGCCTCCTATTTGCTCTTTAGTTTTGTTGATTCAGGCGGGTTTTATTTTTTTTTATTTGTTTTGGAATAAAATTTTTGTTAGAACGTAAAAATCTTTTACCGTAAAAGAAAAAGGATAAAATAAAATATTTAATGAGATATAATAAGTGGTTTTTTAGTGGTCTTATCAACTTACTATTACTAAGTTAAATTAAATGAAAAAATTTCATAAATAAATATTTTGAGTGAGATTAATGGGATAAAATAAAATTATTTAAAGTCTTTCCTCACCACCAGTGAGTAACTTCAAATGAAAACCGCCCAAAGGAGGAAAACATAAGGTGGGTGTCAGTCAGATTACAGCATGGTGGAGTACCTTCTTTGCTTTCAAAAGCTTTATCAGCATTAACAATGTCTGGCTACATTAGGCAGGTAATGCAACCTTCACAGTCAAAATACCAGTTACTCAACAATCTAATCTAAGTATGAGACAGAAACAAATGCATTATTTATTCTGTCCAATGCTGTTTAAGAACCGAAATAAACAAAAAAAACAATTTAACTGGCAAGCCATTATTTCTCCCCATCTTGATGATTGATCCAATGCAATTGTAACAACCTTCAGGAATGTTGACATGTAAATTTATGCTGCAGAAGTTGGAAGCTGAAAAAAGATTGCTGTACGGTTGATGTTATGAATATTACAGCAGCTATAGCAGATAAAAAGACATTAAAATTACCATTTTTCTATGTTACAAAGTTGACAAATCAGCATCTGGAATCCCCTCCCCCGGCAAATGAAACCGGAAGCTCGCTGAACATTTCACTGTTACTCTTACATACACCATTTGCTCTGTCTTCTCCTTTGAAATCCATCACGTCTGTACCAAAGTTTTCAGTGATTCTCACTCTACTACGAGCACGCCTTGAAGGCCTTGATTCTAATGGGAAATCATCCCTCCTACTACGCTTCTGCTTTATGCTTAAAAATCCACAAGCAAGAGCTTCTAGTGCTTTAGTGGTCAGTGGTCTATTTCTGGTGCTTTGTCTTCGGGAATTCATGCTAGAAGGCTGCTCAGAGGTAGAATCGCAAGCTGATGTGGAGTTTTTCAGCATACCAGAATCATCTGGCTGACCATTCGCTTGATCATGCTTTCTTTCCGTTGTTTCTGTCATGAAAGTTTCAGTCTCAACATCTTGAGGGATAGGTATGTTCAGATCAATCAATGTACGGGGCTGAAATTTCTCATTTGGATATTCAGCAACAGATGAGTTACTGCTAAGAGTGCATTCATCGGTAATACTAGGGCTGCCCCTGGATGAAGAACTGGTGGATGAAAACTTTGTCTGATGTGGACCCAGATGAGAAATAATATTTTCTTGGAAATCAGAATTACTTGAAGTGCAACCAACTGCATCTTGATTTAACCGGGAATCAACTGAGGCAGCAATTGTACTGCATTTTCTTGCTGCGCGGTCACAGGCAGTTAATCTTCGTCTTCGTTTTGCAACAGGAGCTAAAAGGTTCTTACTATCCGCAGGTTTTGTTCTTTTGACTGTATGACCCTTGATAGGCTTTCTTGGTTGCATGTTATCATACTTGCTAGCATTCTGTTCCTTTGGGATTTTGACCTGAACCTCAGTGAAACCTGAAGGACAACTCTGCTTTAAAGCATTATTTTCAAAATTTTCCCTGTCAGAAGAGTTTCCTTTATCATCATTGATCTTTATGGGTTTTGAGATATCAGTCTTATTCTGATCAAAACTCACATTATCAGAGGAATCAGATCCATTTGTGGTATCCTCAGAAGATTCTTCATCACTTTGTTCAGAATCACTTCTGAAGATGGAAATCTTCATCATTTCCACCGGTAAGCTTCTTAGTTCTCTCACTTTGGTCGTTTCCCCATTAACCAGACTTGTATCAACAACAGTAAACTTCATGACTTCTGTGCTGCGGCTTGGAGTTCGTGGCTTGAGATAGCAATGGCGTTGTTGATCAGGAAAATCTCCTTGGTCCAAAACTTTCTCATTGGTCCAACCATTTTCGTCCTTTTTCCCACATCCTTTATCTGCTCCCAATTCAAGCTCAAGAAGAGCTGGATCTGAAGCAACTTTATTCAGGACATCACTCACAGAATCAAAATAGTGGTTCCCTTTCACCAATTTCCTTCTTGAAAACTTCTTGATACCAGGGATGAGAAAGACCAGAGAATTTCTAGAAGCAGCAGCAAAACTATGATCATTAGGCTGCTCAGAGTGCCACCCTCTTGCAAGTAAACGAGGCCAAACAGCTTCCCAGAAAAGGTCATTTGATCGTGCTTTGCTCAAACGATAACCTCCAGTTATGAAGTTGACAATTTCCAAGGGTGTAAGGGTGGAGCAAGCTTTGCCAACCGGTATTTCAGGACGAACAGGAGCAACTTGATTTGACCTTAAAGGCTCCATAACCATGCCCGTAAGGTCTTGTTTCCCTTTGCCAATTCCCACAGCCTCAACTAGGGCATTCAGTCCTACTGTAGCCTTTAAAGTGAATACATACTCGTCTAGCAACATTTTCCCCTCTCCAAATGTCTTGGCAACCTACCAAGAGACCAAACTAGTAATTAAATTAAAGGAAGCAGTAAAGTTGATTAAGAAAAGAAGGGCAAGTTTCACCACCAACGAGAACAATCTCTACCACATGTATTTGCCCTTAGGCCTTGATTTAACAGAGGGCATGCTTATCGGCAAACACAAACTTCAAGTTACAACAGTAAAATGAATCATAATGGATGCAATTTTGATTGTAAAGAAAAAAGAAACCTATTAATAGAGGACAGGATTATCAACAAACGAATTACACAGAGGAAACCAACGTAGCACCTCCCTACATAACCTAGGATTAAATCCAAAACATCAATTATTTCATCTAGAGAGACATGTTTGTAGGTAAATCAAACATATATAAACATATGACTGCTTTGAAAAGAGAGAAATAAATCAGGGTAAGGCTGCAAGAAAACAGATTCTGATTGTTAAGTGCCTTCCACATGAACCATAAAATAAACAAATAAATAAATTTGTTTATGTGTGTAGGGGGGTAAACATAGGGCATTCCTGCAAGTTCAACAAAATTCACAAAAGAAAACGAAATCCCAGAACAACTTAAATGTCTGTTTAGAAAAAATCCAGAACCAAAATATGGCATAGTACATAAAATTTGAAGATAGTGCTCAAAATGTATTTAGCAAAGGATCAATTAGTTGTTTCAGCACACACATCCTGAACTGATCGATTTATGTGACTATATTTTATATTCATGATTTATACTTAATCTTCACATACTCATTTATTGGTCAAAGCCTCAAAGATTGCAGAACATGCAGAAATACTTCACAAAATACCTCCATCAAAGTATTTTTGCATTCCTCTGACACATGCGAGTACAAACGAGATAGCAGTTCCTGTTGAGTGGATCCTGTAAAAATCCTTTGTCCATATATACATCTTCGGCTTCTTATTTTTCGGCAGTCTGACCATCTATTGTATCTGTCAGACCTATAAAACTTCCCATAATAAAACGAAAGAATATCTCCCATATTTTTGCTCCCGACAAATTTCTTTACTTGAATAAGATTCTTCCCAAAAATGTATAAACCAAGAAGAAAACTGGCCTCCTCCCAATCATTCCATATACTACCAAAAGAACCAGGAACCATTCGGTAGCCTTTGCCCCCATGCTGTGGACACATTTGATTCGTCTTTTCTTCCTGCATATCTAACTTTACAGGTTCTCTGACTCCTAAACCACCTGCTAGTGTGATGTCCATAGGCTCAGTTTTAACTTGTAAATCATCTCCAGGAAAAATATGTGTCTCTCTAATGCTTTCAAATTTTATAGTTTCTTTTCTATTGGGCAAGCCATTCAAATCACCAGGAAATTCTTGTGGTTCCTGTTTAGGGTTTTCCACTTCCTCCTTGATCCACATTAATGATATGGGCAATCCCACTAAAAAATCGTGGGCAGTACCAAGTATTGAATCATTTTCCCTCTCTGTGAGCAAGAGATAGGCAGATTCTGCCATAAGAGGTGGAATTTCAACCTGGTACTGATCTCCAATCTGAGGAAGCAGCTCGGGATCTCTATAGGCATCACTTATACCAAGAGCCTGTGCATAAAGTGATTGCTCAGCAGAATTATCTCCAATGCAATTCCAATCGTGATTCACTTGAACAGCATCCATCTGAGAGGAGTCACAAGAAACCAAGATGGTTAATTGAATTTCAAAAGATAACAGAATAAGCAAATATCTAACTTGCATTATTACCTAAGAATAAATTTACAATGGTTTTACAACTATTCTGAATATTAAATGATTCTTCTTTTTTCTTTCATGTTTAAAAGTACATAATGTAGCACTTAAATATATAAGATCAAGTTTTCAAATTGAGATTTAAGTATAAACAAAATGAAAAGAAAAGAACAGTCACAAATTCTTAGAAATATATCTATTCTTGTTCAACAAAAAAAAAAAAATTTTCAATATGCAAAGACTATTTTAAAATAATAAATAATAATTTTGTTCATATCTATAATTTGCCATTGCTGGAATCACATTAAAGTAGAAAGACACGAAAGTTAAGTTATTCCTGGAGGTGAAAACCTATACAAGTCTACAACATATTCAGGTAAAAGTCTACACAAGTGGATAATAAATTTTAAAAAATAACATAAAAATAAAAACTAGAAGCATATGATTAATGAGAAGGTTCAACTCTTGGTGCTCAGAAAACACAGTAAAGTTAACCAAAACAAAAAATAAAGGAAAAAGATAATGATAAAAAGAATCAAACTCATAAATGAGAGATAGATATCCAAGAAATCAGCTTTAACTGTCAATTTCAATTAGTTGCCTAAAAAAATTAATTAACTTTAAAATTTTTATTTATTTATAAAAATTAATTAAACAAACAGTAATTTAAAAATTGTAATTAAAAATTAAAAAAAATACTTCTCAGCAAATTCGACATGCTAAAAAAATATTTGCATAGATGAAACACATATTTCTACACAAGAAGGGAAAAAAATCGCCAACAGTATTCTTCGAAATCAACAGCCCCACAAAAGCAGAAGCAAAAACAGCACCGAAAGGTAGCTATCGAAACTCAAGTAACCAACCCCAGATCCATTCGCGAAGCAAAACCAAAGTACCAAACGGCGAAATAACAAAAACTCGAACTTTCCATCGAAACATAATGACCCATTAATCACATTTATCTCCTAAACCAATTCCCAACCAAACAAGAACACTCAAAGCTAAAGAAAGGGAAAAAAAAAAACGTAGCGTTAACAAAGAGTACGAGAAAACTGCTATTACTCACAGTTGAGAATTGCAAAATGATCCAAAGAAATTCTACTTTTTTACACTGATACAAACCGTTAATCTATATAGAGTAAACAGCATTAAATCCTAATGACAACCACAAACAGTAAGATGAAAATAATTGAACAAACATGATACATTAAAAAGAAAGAAAATTTACTATATAAAATAAACAAAACGATGGATAGATATATACCTCCATTGATAAGACCAAAAACCCGTCAAAACCCAAGTGCCGAGAGCCAACCTGAGAAAATGGGTTTACTTATTTACGCACCGATTGACAAGTTATAGATTAGAAATAAACAAAACGTGACCCTTTATACACACACAGTTAAGAAACATAAACATATACGCGCAACAAACTATATATATATATATATATATATATATATATATATATATATAACATGTTTTTATTTATATATATATGTATATAAAGTATAAACATACAGACTCAGATGGAGAAGGGATAGAAAGAGACACGTACCTATGTTAAGAGAACTGGGTTTTCATGGCTGCAAAGATTTAATTTTTTCGTGAAAGATTTTTTGAAAAAATATATATATATGAGGAAGAGAGAGAGCACAAGTCCTCTTGCCTAGTCGCTGCTTTTGGAGAAGCGCTAAGAGGAAAATATTATACGAACCGGAAAGAGAATTTTGAGAGAGAGAAAAAGAGAGGGTGTCTGGTCCGTTTACAAGGACGAAAATGATATATCTCTACGCGCCTTTCGAGTGCGTGATGTTACAGTTCCTGAGTTACGTGCCACCTGGCTTTTTAAATAAGATTCCTCCGTCGCCAGTAAAGAATAGGTGGAAACTGAACTAGTGTATCATAGTTTTTCCTTGAATACTGACTTCCCACGTGGATTGTTGAAAACTTTTTGTGTAAAATTTGAAAAAGTATTTTCCGTGAGATCATTTTTTAAATTTAAAATGAGTAATAAAATCTTTATACTACATTTAATTAACATTTGAATATTTTTATAACAAAAATTTCTAATTTTTATATAGATTATTTAATTATACAATGACAAGCAAACTCTTATTGTATAATTTTATTTTATTTTAAAATTAAAATCTAATTATAAATTATTCTAAAATTATAAAAATCATAATTCAGATAACTGTTTTTAAAAAATAAGATATAAATAATTAATTATTTCTCTCTATATTAAAAAAACATAATAATACATCTTAAAAATGTTTCAAAAAAAGATAAGATGTACAATATTTAATTAACTATCTAGTTTTTGTTAAAAACATAGTGATGTACGTCTTTTTTTTTTTTTTTTCTTTATCTCAGCACACGTAGATCTTCAATATTATTGGTTGGTATCAACGGGTTGCACGCAAGTTAAAATAAGAGCGTCGTAGCGAAGGATTACTTAGGGGCAGTATGGTAGCTAGATAATTGACTAGTGAGTGTCACTCGCTGTAAACGAGGGTAAGAATAAAGATAGCTTTTTGAATGGATTTGTTTGTTGAAATGACAAAGCTACCCTGAATGGATTTGCTTCCTTTAAAAATATATTATTAAAAAAATTAAAAAGGGGAGAATTTAATGATTTCAATTATTTCCTTTTGGAATTAATCGGTATTAGGAGATATCTACTTATATTTGGCAATTGGCAGTCGAAAATTCTTATTTAGGAACATTTCCTGCCACGTGGAACTCTTTTGGGTTTAGACTGTCAAGTGTCAAAGCTTTGGCACGGGACTTCGCTGTGCACTCAAATTAGGTTTGCAGACTTAAATATTGGCTACATTAATTAATTAATTAATAATTCGGAATTATGATTTTTTTTTAAATTTCAACTGTATACTTTGAAATTTCCTTTCGCAAAAAAGAAAGTATAATTTTAAATTGAACGTCATCTCTAATTAAATTTAAAATGGTATAGATTAAAATTTTAAACTTTGAGAACATATCATAGATTTTTTAATTTTGGCACAATAAATATTTCTACTAGTATTTTTTTGGCAATTAATTTTTTATCGTTGAAATAAAATAATATAATTATTATCCCTTTTTTCTTATTGAGATATAATGACTACTGATTAGTAACTCAATTATAATTTAATCTAAAAAGTTAATTAAAATTTCATTAAGCTATATCATCATTCATCAAGGCCAATGATGTTTTTTATTTATTTTCCTCTCAAGGTTCTTAGTTGGACTGGGCCGACTAGGTGCGGGTACATATTTAGGCTTTGTAGCCCACTACTTTCTAAAATGGACCGCCGATTGCCAATTGAACCTTTTCTTCTCCAAATGGTCTTTTGGCCCATTATTAAAGCCCATACAATGGCCGAAGAAATGCAATACTGCACTTTTCACCGGTTTCATCCGTTGATTTTCTCTAATAAATACACTCGCGAGCACTTTTCTTTCACTCCTGAAATTATCAAAAGTACCCTAAATGAAAACGCCATTTGTAAGTGCTCAAGCTTTGAAGCCATAGTAGGCCATGTATGGAGAGCAAGAACCGACCGGTTAGAGATTTACAAAGAAATTCCTGCAACTTGTAATGATAGTTTTTGCGTGTCAGGTTGGTGGAAAAGTATATTCTTCCTCAACCTAAGGCTGGGTGGCATGTCAAGAATACAAAAGGGTATATAATAAGGTTAGTTGGTTTGTTTCTTCGGTTGATGGATTCCTTTCTTCCATTAAAATTATCATCAGAATATTAAATCCTAAAAATGCTAATTTCAAATTTGAAACCATTATCGAAATGAAAACAGGAGTAGGATTTCCTTTCCTTCTCTTTTTTTTTTTTTTTTTTGAGAAATTAATATATGAAGTTTTGATTCGGATTAGTGAGTGATAAAAGGGATCTATCACATGATAAGACAAGGAAAAGTTTAACACTATGAACAAACAGAACCTAGATATATATATAATTGTTAATTATATAATTTTTTTTCTTATTTTTCATTACCTATAAATTCCTTTTTTTTTTTTTAAAAAAAAAAAAACGAATCTTAACGACCTTTATTATTTAATATATATGAATGAACCTCTGATGTCCCATTCTTTGTTATTTACTTGAAAACCGAACAAGATCCAAATGTATGATTGGCTGAGGACCAAATTTTTAAATTTATATTTTATATACTTAGAATTGCTTCCAGAATATATTAATTGAGTTCATCATACAGTTGGTCAGACAAGGCTTTTGAAAGGAAAAAAAAAAAAAAAAAGGATCTTGCTCTATGTATCTAAAATATTCTTCTCTCTGAAAGATCCATCAGAACTATTAATAATATAGGAAAACACATGTGTTTAACTGGTAATTAATAATGCAAGTTGACGAATTCTGATGTCTAAATTGTATTTAAGAACCATAAACCTATTATCGATTTGAATAATAATAATTTAGGGGTTGCTGGCTATTGTTAGAAAGATAGAAAAAATTTGAGGATAAAAAAGAAACATTGTGAAATGGAAGTGGACGACATAGTATATTCCAATGGATTCTCTGTATGTGAGTTTCAAACTTCTAGGGCATTAAAAATTTCAGTTTGTTAGCAATTTGAATCTGTCCTGGATGTGAATAGGCTGAAGGTCACAAACCATGCATGCATGCATCCTTAATTGAAGTTCTCCAAATTTAAATCTTTAATGGAGAAAATTAAATTCATCTTCAATTCGATTTATATCGCATGCAGATGATATTTATTTAATTAAAATTATATACGTCAATTAATTATGGTGAAGTCTTGAATAAGATATACCTATGCTTGGTACTTTCTTTTTAAAAATATTTTCAAAATAGTAAAATAATGATTTAATGTCGTAATCTCGAGTAAAACACATAGTTTCTATTAAAATATTTTAAAAATTAATTTTTATTTGCTTATACCAAAAAACGTGATACATTTAAATAATTCTCAACTTTAACTGCCATAATTATTCTAATTAAAGATGTGCTTAGCCTAAGCTAATTGGTGAACATTAAAGAGTAAAACTGTAAAACTTGATGGAAAGGTTCCCTATTGTGTATGCCTAACATTATGAAGCTTTGTACCTTTTATAGAGACTTACAAATTAATTATAATATTATTGCCCCAGAACCAAAGCCCTCTCTCTCAGCATCCATTGTTTGTGTTTTCATGTTTCTTTATTTTCTTGAGAGTATGATGAGATTGAGGAGGACGAATTAGGTTATTTTCATCGAGAAATGGAAGATAATAACGTTGGAGCTAGTGGTACTTCAAGTGAAGATGGTGGCATCAAAGAGCAAGACCGGTTGTTGCCAATAGCCAACGTAGGGAGGATTATGAAGCAAATTTTGCCTCCTAATGCAAAAATTTCGAAAGAAGCTAAAGAAATTATGCAAGAATGCGTTTCTGAGTTCATTAGCTTCGTGACCAGTGAAGCTTCTGATAAGTGCCGAAAGGAAAGACGGAAGACTGTCAATGGAGATGATGTTTGTTGGGCTATGGGAGCTCTAGGGTTTGATGATTATGCAGGGCCTTTAAGAAGGTACTTACAAAGATATAGGGAAACAGAAGGAGATAGAGCAAATCAAGAGAAGGGAAGCTGTAGCAATAATAATACCAATACTGAAGTAAATCGAGCTCCATTGAAGTTTGACCCAGTTGATAAGAGGAATAGCTCTAGTAGTTCAAGGCCATCTTAGTTAGGTAAGTGTTTCTTTTAGCTAGAAATGTCCATTAGACTTCTGCTAGATACTATTTCATATTTTTTTAGAACATGGAGTTCAAGTGCTTGTATGATGAGATTTATTGATAATTCTCAACCTTAGTTATGCGATTTGTCGAGGGAGTTTAAGAGGATATGCAATTTCTGATTTGATTTCACAAACAACAAGTAATTAAGAAGTGAAATGACAAAAAAGATTACACATCTTGATCTTGTTTTAATGAATGAATATATCAAGTGTTTCATTCTTTTTCTCAGCAGTCTGTAATTAACAAGAAAGAAGGAAACTGCTAATTAACAAGGTCACTTCTTCTTTAACGTCCTTCAATTTTATGTTTTTTCCTTTCTAGATTACATCTATATTTTTTCTAGTAAAATCTTAAAATATATATCAAACAAAAAATTAATTTTGATTTCATCTATTTCTTTTGTTTGGGAAAGTCTGTCCATTATCACTAATACCCAAACATCCCAAAACAATGTCATTAATAGGGATATTGGGGTTTATTTTAAAACAAGTGCCATCCAATCATATCCAATATAAACTACTAGACGTTGACCAAAGTGTTGTTGAAGTACTTATCTAGGGTTAGGGTTTCGTTACCCAATAAGTATTTGGTATTGTGGGATTAATTTAATCCAATTTACCAACTACACACTGTGCTCTTTGTTGGGAATAAAATTAAATTAAGGTAGAACAATCCAAATCTTGGGCAAGTTGACATTTAAACAGTATCAACTACTACACAAAATACGTATAGGATTGGAATTCTAGCTTACGAGATTAGGGTTTCTAAAGTTTTATTTGTTTTGGTTAAGCAATTTTAAATAGTTACAATTATACAAATTTGGATTTAAAATAAAATTGGGGTTGGTCTTTTTTGAATTGTTAAGAAACGGGAAAGATGCATGAAAAAAAAAAAAAAAAAGGAACAGAAACATTCAAATTTCGAGTGATGGGAGACAAAAAGATTTAGCCTTGGAAACATCAGAGCCAATAGTCCATCATCGTACAAGGAGCAACTGTTATTGAGTTAGGGAAGAACAAGTTAATTTTGCCTCCGCGATGCCGCGAATATAAATAGTTTTTTTCAAAAAAAAAATTTAATTAATAATAAATAGGATGTTTAATTTATAATTTTTTATAATATTATATTTAGTTAAGAATAAAAAAAATTATATCCATTTATGAAGATATAATTTAATAATGATATGATTTAATTTTATATTGCATTTGTATTTATCAATTCAAAACCTTGCATTTAAATTTGGCAAAGTCTATTATTAAAATTTATTAAATATTTTATTTGCATGAATTTATAATTATTTCAATCCAATTAAATACATTTTTTTAAAATTTATAATTTAAGAAAAAAATATCAATACTGCATATGCATTATTACGCATCCAAATTAATATGCAACATAATTTTTTTTCTTTTTTCATTTATTTGAACTAAATTTTATTATATGAACCTTATTAATATGATATTTTGATTTTTTTTTATTTGTATAAGATGAACATTATTAACTTTTAAAAAATAGAAATTTGATCATATAAATTTCAATTAAGTTTAATTTAATTTTTTAATAAAATTTAATGATGTTCAATTTTCATAAAATCAAACAAATTTTGTATACTTTTATAAATAGTATATATTTGTATGCTTGAGATATAGAGATAAATTTAATTTTGAAAACAAACCAACTAATATTTATTATTACATTCATTACTGTGAAACTTTCAAATATAATTTTATTCATTATTTGAAATATATGTAATTTATAATATTTGAAAAATAAATTATATATGTGAATAATGAATCCATCCAAAGAAATAAAAGAAAAAAAATTAAATTTTTAATATACTAAATTTAGTGAGTCGTTGGATTTTATTTTGAAGAAATTATTTATAAAAATAGTTTTTTTGATGTTAACTCAAGAAGTAGAAAGATAGGAAGAGAAAAACAAAAAAAAAAAAAAAGGAAAACAAGCAAAAAGGAATGAACTAAATGGAAAAAAAAAAAAAAAAAACATGTGTATCCAAACAATGTCTAGATCTTTTTCTAAATTGATAGGAATGTTTTTTCCTTTTTAATCGATGCTTTTTTGGGATAAAATACGTGTAAACAAATTAATTAGTTGAATAAAATACTATGGTTCTATTTATTTTATTAATAAAAATTTAATTTAATTTATATTATAAATTCATGATTATATATATATATATATTAAAGGCATATCCAAGTGTCATCTTCCAACTCAAGTCTGACTGCTTAGAATCACCACCGTCAAAACCCCACCCGCTCCTGTACTGTACACATAATATGTAAAATCCTTGCAACCTCCATGATATTTCACCTTAAAATGTTAAATTACATTGCAGTTAACCTGCCCCTTTTTGTCCCATGAAGCCTTCGATCATTTGCACCCCCTTGGAGTTTCATGTTCCAAGGTAATAAACTATTACAAATGAGAAGGATCGTATGCTATTCTCAGGAGAAGAATTTAGCAGATGCTTGAAGATTAAACAAGTCAAATTAAGCATTTTCATTCAAATATGTAGTTACAAATATGCAAATAATTCTAATACTTCTGAGCCCCAACTCAACTTTAATATGAATCAGTAAAAGGCAGATGATTGAACCTGACTACAACATCTTAAACCTCGTAAGTCATGCCTACTTTAAGTAATTGCTTGCGAGGAATTAAGAAAACTTCATCAGGTTGTCTCACATTCCTGCTCAACCAATTGTACAGATAATCTACAATCAATTTCTTAAACCAACTAGACCCATTTATAGCCATAACTTCACCTTCACCCATCAAATAAACAATACCGTCTCTTAAAGCTTTATCAACCAAACCCATTTCCCTCTGCATATCTTCTCCGCCATTATTGCTGTTGTCTTCTTGAATAAATTCCCTCAACTGATTGGCCAACATTTGCTCGAACTGAGCCCCTTGATCCTTTCTTGAATCTGCATATCCATATCTCACAACACATCGAAATATTAATTCTTCTGGCTTTACTCTTTGAAACAGAAACCTTTCCTCTGCAGGAACTTTGCTGATAGGCAAAGACTTAATGGAAACAAATACAAGAACTGAATGTAAAGCTTGAACGCTTGACACATAACGAGGGAATATAGGAGATATGCCTTGAACAAGCTGAGTATAGAATAAACCAAGACCTTCAATCCGATGGATTCTTGTATTGGAGATTATATCAGTAAGCTTTTCTACTCCAATTTTATTTTCAAGCTCGTACATGTACTTTTTCCTGTAGCCATAATTCCATACGAACATAATAGAGACCACTACGAAGGCAAATAATAGAGGAAGGTATCCTCCATCGACAAACTTGTATAGTGTAGAACTCAAAAATAGCAACTCTATTGAACCTACTGTTAATATATAGAAGATTATGATAATTATATTTGTCTTCCATATCACAACCATAATGAGAACAAGTAATGCTGATGTAATTACGAAAACAAATGTCACAGCAATTCCTGTAACAAGAAAATTAGTCAGTGTAAAGATTCGAAAATTAAATAATCAAAATTATATCTTTAACTAATTACCATATGCATTGCCTATTTGAATAGTGTTTTTGAAGCCAAGAGTGACTAATACACAGGCAATCATTAGAAGAGTGTTGATCTCAGGCACATAAACTTGTCCCTCATATTTTGAAGATGTATGCACAATCTTGACTCGAGGGAAACAACCAAGTGCTACAGATTGTTGGACAATAGAGAAGGAAGCTGAGATTAATGATTGACTAGCAATGATAGATGCCAATATAGCTAGAACGGACTGTGGCCAATACAATGCTTCTGCACCAAACAATATCAATCCATAACATAACAATAACAAGGAAGGTCCAGTTGGAAAGGAAAGGAAAGGAAACAATACTGACTTGGAATTGAGCTATAAAAGGCGGAGGCAACATCAGCATTATGTTTGCGAAGATAGGAACATTGGCCAAGATAAGCAAGCAATACGGAGGGAACCAGCACAACACTACTGCTTAACTGTATTGAGCGAATATTGAAATGGCCCAAATCAGCAAACAAAGCTTCTGAACCTGTAAGGCACAAAACGACACCTCCAAGAGAAATCCAGGCTTCCTTTTTATTCCTTTGAAAATACAGTATAATGTGCCACGGATTAAGAGCTTTGATTACACCAGGATCATACTTCAAGAAGTTGAAAACTCCAATAATTGCAGTCAAAAGAAACCACAGTACAAGAATTGGAGCGAAACTATATCCAACTTTATGTGTTCCAAATCTTTGAACTTGGAATAAGAAAATCAAAATCACCACTGAAATCCACATTATTGCATCTTCTGTAAGGCTAGGTACAGCCACTTTAAGACCTCCCACTGCCGATAGTACTACACCCACAAATTCAAATCTTTTTATAATTTTAGTTTGACAGTATGGTCATGATTTAGAAAATGTGCATACAAATATATTTTGGTTACCAGATATGCAAGGTGTAAGAATGCCATCTCCAAGGAGCATCGACACACCAATTATTGTTGTCAACAAAAGAACATACTTCATTACATTGCTATTTTCTAGCCATGATTTTACATATGAAGCCATTTTTACACGGCGTCGAGTTGGTAAATCCAACTTGTAGGTGGAAACTTCTTTATCCTCTGCCTGCTGAGTTGGTATCAAACTCACTCTCGCATGTCTGCATATCAAAGAATACAGTGCAAAGGTCCCTCCTGAAATTGACAAAAGTTCAATAAGATCATATATAAATATATATACATATATAACCAGTTATTCTTTTTTACTTTGTTCTTCATAAAATTACTATTAGTTTAAATTATTTAATATGAAGCTCACCATCCCCATTGTCATTCGCAGATAAAACGATGAACACATACTTAATCAAGCTGATAATAACAATGGAGTAAACGATCAAAGATAAAACACCAAGAAGATCATCAGTGTGCTTTATCCCATTCTGGAAAACTCCAGGTAACACATACAATGGAGAAGTACCCAAATCGCCATAAACTACTCCGATGCATTGGAACGCTAGCTTCAGAACAGTTGTCCAATCTGCTACCTGCATACCCAATAGTTGTCAATTGGATGTGACTCTCACTTGAACACTCAACCCGAAATCTGACTGTTTTACGCTGCTTTCTTTCTCACGAGCCGGATTCAGTTGTATTAATCAATTTCCAAAATTCAAAACAATCATAGATAAAATATTCCGAGTTCATGTAAGTTAAAGAAACCAATTACCTGACGGTTTCTATAAGAGTTATTGCTTCCACCAGCCTCCATATCGAATAAATTTTTTTCTTTTTTCATAAGGCCTTTCCCCTGTCCCTCTTGTTGGTAATTGTCATCTAGTTCTTGCACTTCTTCTACCTCTCCCATTGTTTCACATTTCAGTCTTGTTTGTTTTGCAAACATGTACGGTGTATATATATATATATATAGAAACCGCGTTTTCTTGGTTGGATATTAATCGCTTAACGTGTGAGCGTTCATTTTTTCTATAAGAGAATTCGTTGAATTTGGTTAACGTAAAATAATTAACTTAATCACTTAGTTTCATAGAGGTCCAATTTGTTTTTGAATACTACTTCAAATAATTAATTTCTACGTTGTTAGTTAATTGTTTAAACTTTATATTTGTTTTTCCATTTAATTGTTATATTATTAAATTATAAAATATATTGCATATAAATACAATATCCTATTTATAAAAGATATTGTCATTAATAAGAAATCAACAAATTTAAATAATAATAATAATAATAATAATAATAAATGATTATTAAATCTTTTCAAATATATAACAACCTTCAAATCTATATTTATCTATCTATCTATAGATAAATTCAACATTTTCTTTTTGTTCAACTTTCTATTTTTTTTTAGAAATTTTTAAAATTATATTTTATTTTTTCTATATTATGATTAGAAATTTTAAATATTTTGATTAATTTAATTAATTAATATCTTGCTATAAATTATCATGTTAAATTATTTAAATTATTGAGTCTTATCTATAGACTATAGTAACTATCTATTCTAAAACATGTTATTTTAATTTAAAATTTTTAAACTATTTTTATTTTATTCAACTATTATCTTTTAAGATAATTACAAATTAAAAAATATTTTCTTATCTTTATCTATATAAATATCTGTACATTTATTTTCCTTTTTCATTAATATTGTTCATCATGTTATTTCTGTCATCAATTTTTTGCAATTTTTTAATGCGTAGATTCTTATACATTATTGTTCATCATGTTATTTTATTTTTCAGGCTTACACTAATCTTTATTCAGTATTTTATTTTTCTTTTTTTTATAAATTTTTAAAATTTTTTTATTATAATTGGACAATTTAAATATTTTAATTAATAATTTATTATAAATTATTCATATTAAATTACTTAAATTATTAAACTTTATCTATATATAATTATAATTATCTATCCATAATTAAAATACGTTATTTAAATTGTTTAAATTATAAACTATCTAAAATTTAGCTGAATTTTTAATCTAATATTCTATTTATTCTTTTTAAAAAAAGCTAATTTTTTATTTTTTTTATATTTTAATTGGTTAATTTACCTAATTTTTTATTTAATATTATGCTAATAATCGATAACATTTAAAATATAATATAATATAATTATCTAACCTAATCCAACTAAAATTTTAATTTTTAAGTTTTTGAATTTTAATCCATAAAATCTTAATTTTTAACTTTTTAAATTTTATATAATCTCTAACTCCATTAACAAAATTAATTCACGCTATTACACATTTCGTATCTATAAAATATTAATTATTCCTTTTCAACATCACTGCCCCACAAAATAATAGTAACTTAAGAGAACTAAAAAACTAAAATTCATCCATTAATGGCGATTTTTGTTAACTTTTTTTAACTAAAATTTCATCCATTGCGATATCCTATTTATGAAAAATACTGTCATTAAAAAGAATAATTAACAATAATAATAATAATTGTAATAGTAATAATAATAAATAATGATTATTAAATCTTTTCAAATATATAACACATTCAAATTTACTATTAACATATAACCCTTATATATAGGCATATAGGCGAATGGATTTAGATTAAAAAAATATTAAAGATCTCAAAGTCATAAATCCTGCAAACAACGTCAGAGATAGAAGAAAAAGGAAGTGCCAGAACAAGGAGAAGATATATATTACAATCCTGCAAACATGCTAATATATAATTCTGCCATAACTCACTGGCAACCAGCAAGATTTTCAGTCCTGTGAGCTAAAAAATAGTATTTTATTTATTGTCAGGAGAAGGCATTTGATTCAGAACTGGTCAGAACAACTTAAACCTCGTATGCCATGCCCATTTTGAGTAATTGCTTGCGAGGAATCGGAAAACCTTCCTCAGGTTGTCTCACAGTCCAGCTTAACCAGTTGTAGAGATAATCTATAGTGAATTTCTTAACCCAACTAGACCCATTTGCAGCCACAACATCACCTTCACCTATCAAATAAACAATACCATCTCTTAAAGCTTTATCAACCAAACCCATTTCCCTCTGCATATCTTCTCCGCCATTATTGCTATTATCTTCTTGAACAAATTCCCTCAGCTGATTGGCAAACATTTCCTCGAATAGAACCTCTTGATCCTTTCTTGAATCTGCATATCCATATCTCACAACACATCGAAATATTAATTCTCCTGGCTTTACTCTTTGAAACAGAAACCTTTCTTCTGCAGGAACTTTACTGATATGAAGAAACTTAACGGAAACAAATACAAGAACTGAATGTAAAGCTGGAACGCTCGACACATAACGAGCGAATATAGGAGATATGCCTTGAACAAGCTGAGTATAGAATAAACCAAGACCATCCGTTCTATGGATTCTTGTATTTGAGACTATATCGGTAAGTTTTTCGACTCCAATATTATTTTCCAGCTCGTAAATGTATTTTTTTCTATATCCATAATTCCATATGAACATGACAGAGACCAGAACAAAGGCTAAGCATAAAGGAAGGTATCCTCCATCAGCAAACTTGTACAGTGAAGAACTCAAATACAGCAATTCTATTAAACCTACGGTTAATATATAGATGCTTATGATAATTATATTTGTCTTCCATATCATGACCATAATAAGAACAAGGAATGAAGATGTAATTACGAAAACAAATGTCACAGCGATTCCTGTAGGAAGAAAATTAAAGAATTAGTATATACAGATATATTAATTAGTAAATAATTAATCCTTAATTAATTACCATATGCATTGCCGAGTTGAATAGTGTTTTTGAAGCCAAGAGTGACTCCTACACAAGCAATCATTAGAAGAGTGTTGATCTCAGGCACATAAACTTGTCCCTCATATTCTGCAGATGTATGAACGACCTTGACTCGAGGGAAAAAACCAAGTTCTACAGATTGTTGGACGATAGAGAAAGAAGCAGAGATTAATGATTGACTGGCAATAATGGCTGCCAATATAGCTAGAACCAACTGTGGCCAATACAATGGTTCTGCACCAAAGAAACTCTAGTGATAAAATAGTACGAAACAGAGTGATAAGAGAACGTCTAGTGTGCTAAAAAAGAAAATAATACTGACTTGGTATTGAGCTATAAAAGGCATTTGCAACATGGGAACTGTTTTTGCGAAGATAGGAACATTGGCCAAGATAGGCAAGCAATACAGAGGGAACCAGTACAACACAACTGCTCAGTTGAATTGAGCGAATACTGAAATGACCCAAATCAGCAAACAGAGCTTCAGAACCCGTAAGGCATAGAATGACACCTCCAAGAGAAATCCAAGCCTCCTTTTTATTCCTTTGAAAATACTGTACAATGTACAATGGATTGAGAGCTTTGATTGTACTTGGGTCGTACTTGAAGAAATTGAAAACCCCAATAAATGCAATCGAAACAAACCATAGTACAAGAATTGGAGCAAAACTGTACCCAACTTTATGTGTTCCAAATCTTTGAATTTGGAACAAGACAATCAATGTCGCCACTGAAATCCATATTATTGCACCTTGTTTAAGGCCAGGTATAGCCAATTTAAGACCTCCAACAGCCGATAGCACTGCACCCACAAATTCAAATCTTTTTGTAACTTCATTTTGACAGGGATGATCATGTTTTTTTTTTCCTCTTTTTATCGGTCAATATTTAATTACCAGATATGCAAGGTGTGAGAATCCCATCTCCAAGGACCATGGACGCACTGAGCATGGCTGTGATCTGAAGAACGTACTTCATTATATGGCTATTTTCTAGCCATGATTTTAGATATGAGGCCATTGTTGGTGCATCAGAGTTATAGGCAGAAGCTTCTGCATCCTGTAACTGCTGAGTTGGTATCAAACTCACCCTGACATGCCGGCATATCAAAGAATACAGAGCAAATGTCCCTCCTGCAATTGACAAAATTTTAAGAAGATCATATATATATATATATTTCTTGCTTGGTTTTTGGTAAGTTATTATTTACAGTATGAAGCTTACCACCTCCATTATCGTTTGCAGACATAACGATAAACACATACTTAATCAGAGTGATGACAATAATGGAGTAAAAAATCAAAGATAAAACACCAAGAAGATCATCATTGTGCTTTATCCCATTCTGGAAAACCCCAGGTAACACGTATAATGGAGAAGTAGCCAAATCGCCATAAACTACACCTATGCATTGGAATGCAAGTTTCAAAACAGTTCTCCAGTCTGCTACCTGCATACCCAACAGTTGTAAATTAATGAATTTCCAAATTCAAAACAATCATAAATAAAATATTCTGATTTCATGTGAGTTAAAGAAACCAATTACCTGACGGTTTCCATAAGAGCTATTGCTTCCACCAGCCTCCAAATCTTCTTTTTTAACAGGGCCACTCCCTTGTCGTTGTTCTGTCACTCGTTCTTCCATCTCTGGCATTGTTTTTCAAGAATGTTATGGAGTAGAATCACTCAAATTTCACAGGCTACTTTGTTTTGCTAACATACACATAAATAGAATAATAGAAACCGCGTTTGCATACTATGATAATATAATTGGTTCTAATGAGTTTCTAGATTGGATGCAGTGTATCTAAACCCGCGAACCCGAGGATTTTGTCTGGTTTTTTTCTGTACACATCGGACATTTGTGGGTTGTTTATCACTTTCTATGAGAGAAAGCAAATCCATTTTTACAGAGTTACTCAGTTTTTTGAAATTTTCCAAGGACGCTAAATTGCCATGTGATAGATTTTAATTCGTATTGTTTGATTCAACAATTTCCAGTTTGGGAGAGGCAAAATAGAAGAAGGCATTCCCTAAGTAGCCTCCTTTTCAAAAGTTCTTGTCGGACAATGGCTGTAAGTATTACTGTGACCTGTAAAAAACTTATCCCCATTCTTACAAGAAATTAGGTAAATCCCGTACATGGGCTTACTGGATTCTTAAGAATGGCTATGACTGGTTAATTAGCTGCCTGTACAAATTTGGATGAAAATTATATAAATATAGTAACAATAAATTTGATTGCAACTTTCTTTCCCAGTATTCAATAATTTCATAATTTTGTGTCAGCTAATTTGATTGGGATAATTCATAATTATTTTCGGCTTGGTTAATAAATTTTTAGATTTATTTTATAATATCTAAAACTGAATTTAACCTAATTAAAAAAACTAATACTTCCTTAAATTTCTAAAACGACAAATGGAATAAAAGAAATTACCATTATTTATATTTTTTAAATAAATGATTATAATTAAATTATTATTAATTACAAATTAAACTTATAGAATTTTATAAAACTAGTCAAATTTTATTCTTGATGTATATTGAAGTATTTATTTCATCGTCAAAATACTTATTAAATATATTTTTATAATGGCTCAACCTACCTAAAATAAATATGGAGTTTTACCATTGCAAATAGTAAATATATAAAAGGTTATACTCTGTTCCATTTTAAATGTCAATTAAAATAATTAATAAAATCATTGAATAAGTCTAGTTAAAAAAACAAAAGTTATGATTGACTATAAGTTAAATAATTAAATAATTAATATTATTTAATTGAGATACTAAGAAATATTGAAAAAAAAAAAATTAAAAAATAACATTTTTTTATTTTTTTTAAACGACAAAATATAGTGGGATGACACTTAAGATTGAATAAGTACTCCATTAAATATTTTATAATTAAGGTTATTAATATTATTTTTTAAATATCTTATTTTAATGGTATTTTTGTTGAAAGGTTATTTTTAATGGTATTAATGTTTGACTAAAGAAATTTTGCATGTATATAGGAAAGTAAGACGATAGTATACATATGAAATTAGATTTTTATGGAACATAAAAAACTTTTGCACCAACCAAAAATCAAAATATTATTTTATCGAATTATTTTTCTTAGAACAATTATATTTATGGTATTGAATTTTCTTTTAATTTTATGTTTGAAAGAAAAAAATTATAATTAAATATTTAAATTATTAAAAAATTTATAATTAAGTATATATTTGGACGAAAAAATTATATGAATCACTTTATTCAAACACAAACATCCATTTAATTGATTTTTCCTTTTCCTTTTTTTAATTTTTTATTACCTTCTCTCATTTAAAAAAATTCCTAAATAATTTAAATGTTTTTATGCTAAATTATAAAATATTTAAATTTTAAATTTTTTTAAAAATTACCACTTGTATTTTTTTAATTAAAAAAAAGAAAATGAGAGAGAAATGAATAATAGAGGATCCGAAACCCGAAGATGGCCACATCTTCTTTCTCAACAGCCTCTTCGCCATCAATGCTTTGTCGGACCTCGTTCCTGTTCTTCCCCATCCACGCTTTCTAGCCTTTCTTCTTCTCTTCTTCGGATCAGGTCTCTCTCTCCTTCCTCTCTCTCTCTCTCTCTCTCTCTCTCTCTTAAATATAGAGGTACTTACATATGTTACTCGATTTTATAATCGCATCTCTTGATCTCTTTCTATTGATCGTTTTTTCATTCTGGATGAATTGCTTTTTTCTATATTTGACAAATTCGTCAACATTAGAGCAATTGCTTTATTTGGTTGCTAAGGAATCGTAGGAAAACGGAAGGAAAGAAGGCTTCAAGTATTATTTAGGGGAGCTACTCTGATCAAGACCTGAAACTCGATTTAGTGTATTCTCTAATTATTGTTTTGTCTCTTGCTTCTCATGTACCAAATGGTGAATCAGGGTTTTAGACGTCGAGTTTTTCGTTTTAGGTCAAGAAGAGGGGAATTTACAGTGACATTTGATTTAGGGTTGTCGTTTTTTACTTTGCATATTTTTTATATAGTTAGGGTTTTTGTTGTTATGACAATAAGTTCCAGCTCTATATATCAGTTCGTGGAATTACTTTGCTCGGACTGGAGTTTGAGTTTGTTGTAAATAGTATTGGTTTCTAAGTTCTTTATGAGTTAATATCTAAGTCGTTGTGGCTTGTGCAAGAATGGTGAGTTTTGTTGCTGTGCTGCTACTAATAAAGGATATGCACATGATGTTATGCAGATTTTGGTTTGGAAGGTCTGGGAATTAAGATTTTGGCAATATGACGATGAATGAGCGGAAGACGATTGACCTAGAGCAAGGATGGGAGTTTATGCAAAAAGGGATTACGAAGCTGAAGAACATCCTGGAAGGATTGCCTGAGGCACAGTTCAGCTCCGAGGACTACATGATGCTCTATACGTATCCTTTGATATGTTTCTTGCAGTTTATGCTAGTGTCTACGCGTTAATCAATCTATGCTCTGGTTTTGTCCACTAATGCTGTTGATTTTGTTATTATGATTGCCATTATCCTTAATTTGCTCTGTAGTACCATCTACAACATGTGTACGCAGAAGCCCCCTCATGATTACTCCCAACAACTGTATGACAAGTACCGCGAGTCTTTCGAAGAATACATTACTTCAACGGTGAGGAAAATTAAATTGAGTCTTTGTCTTCCAAGCTTTTTAGTAGTCCATGCATTTTGCTCGTGGCTTTGAATCAAAACTATCTTATTGTATCACATGAAAGTTAGGATGAAATGTACTTATTTGGGATTTTTTTTTTATTTCCTGTTTTTCTAAAAATTGGAGCATCTATGGCATCTAATGAACACTTATAACCCGATAATGCTATATGTGTTATAAATATATTGAAGCTAATGTTAGCTTTCCTAAGTTCTTTGCAATATGGCTAGCATTTGTTTATTTTAAAATTCATTCCTTGAGAAATTTGTACTGTTTTTGGACGCTTGCAAACTGGTTTAATTTTTTAATAACTCAATCCATGGATTAAAAAAGCTTATATTTTCTCCGCTCTTGTACTTGTGTAGATTATCTGTTGATTGTATTTTCCCCCTTCATTTTTCTCTATTGGTGGTCCTGTTGGCTTTGGGTTACACCATAGTGTGGGTAGTGCTCTCTTTCAAACGTTCGTGATTCAGATGCATATTATCTGTTGATTGTATTATTTTTGTCAATGTGTTTTATGGTTCAGGTATTGCCATCCCTAAGAGAAAAACATGATGAGTTTATGTTGAGAGAGCTTGTGAAAAGGTGGGCAAACCATAAAGTTATGGTTAGGTGGCTTTCTCGTTTCTTCCATTACCTGGATCGGTATTTTATTGCTCGGAGGTCACTTCCACCCCTTAATGAAGTTGGACTCACGTGCTTCCGTGATCTGGTATGTGGTGAATGAATCCTTGCTGTCATCTTATTTTCTATCTATATTTGTGAAGGACATTCTCTCTGCCCTACTCGCCTTGCTTCTTGAACCATAATGTTAAGAACTCCTTTTATCACCCACTTTTTGGTATGCCTTTTCAAAAATCATATTGTAAATTTATGTTGTGCATTTTTTTTTAAATTCCAGGTCTACCAGGAGTTAAATGGTAAAGTGAGGGATGCTGTAATTTCTTTGGTATGGTACACATTGGCTTAAATGTACATTCTGCTTTATAGTTCCTTTATGAGATTAATGAAACATAGTTGTTTTAATCCAGATTGACCAGGAGCGTGAGGGAGAGCAGATTGATCGTGCTTTACTAAAGAATGTTTTGGATATATTTGTTGAAATTGGGATGGGGCAGATGGATTATTATGAGAATGATTTTGAAGCAGCCATGCTTGAAGACACTGCTGCTTATTATTCTCGGAAAGCATCAAATTGGATTCTAGAGGATTCTTGTCCAGATTATATGTTAAAAGTAAATTAGTTGTTTGTTTAACACACTGAAATAGAACCTTGTTCCATGTTAATTGGTTTCTAATGTATCTTGTTGGTGACTGCAGGCTGAGGAATGTTTAAAACGGGAAAAAGATAGGGTTTCTCACTACTTGCATTCCAGTAGTGAGCCGAAACTGTTGGAGGTTAGTTTTTACTTTTGTATTCCGAATTTTTGTACTCGGTCAATTTTATGAGTTGAGGATGGTGCCACCCAAAGGACTGCAAAACATTAACTAATGTGGGCCTTGACCAAGAATCTCCTTTGGACATTTTCAGGCCCAACTTAAAATGCACATTTTCTATTGTCGTTCTTTCTATTGTGACACCATGTGTCTTTGTTTTTCCCCCTTTTCTCAGAAAGTTCAACATGAGTTGCTGTCTGTATATGCAAACCAACTACTTGAAAAGGAGCACTCTGGATGCCATGCATTGCTTAGAGATGACAAGGTAGATATACGCCAATAATAATAGTTTACATTTTTAATGAGCTTTTCTGGTCAGGTTAAATTGGCCGATGGTTCGTATTTTCTTCTATATTTTCTAAATTCTGTTTTAGGTAGAGGATTTGTCACGAATGTTCAGGCTCTTTTCCAAAATTCCTCGAGGCTTAGACCCTGTTTCCAGTATATTTAAGCAGGTAGGTACGCCTGCACTAGTATTTCTTTAGTCGTGGTTGTTCTGAGATGCATGTGTTGTAAGTTCTAAATTGTTCTTGGAAAATTTTCTGTTCTATGTTGCAGCATGTTACTGCTGAAGGCACAGCTTTGGTCAAACAAGCTGAAGATGCAGCAAGCAACAAGAAGGTCTGTATCATGGGTGCTCTTTTAGTTTTGCTAGATTATGTGATATGGCTCCCAAGAAGTTTATAATCTCCACTATAGCAATCCCTTCTCCCACCTGTAAATAACATAAAAGGTTTCTATTATCCACATGCTATTTTACAGTTGATATTTTTATACTGTTTTGTGTGCTAAGATCTGTAGTTCTGATTGTTAACTTTCAAGTATTCCTTTTCAACTTGGTATGATTCATTACATTATGATAGTAACAATATAGTGTTTAGTAATAAATTTAATTTGTTGATCAGATCAGCAATCATTGTGGCATGAATAGTTATATGGAACATGATTTTGCATAGCTGCTTCTCTCTTTTCTTGTTTTGATGTTGCTTCTAGTTTTAGTTCCCTTTCTGACCTCTTGGTCTCATGGGCATGTGGCAGTGACTTTTGTATAAAAAGCATGTCCATGTTTCAACAAGTGATTTTTGACTGATTCTTAGGAGTTTGATTTTCTATTTATGTGGCTTATATCTTTTGAAATAATAATTGATCTGCTCAAAATGGTTGCACACACTCTCAACTGTTCTTCAACTGATACCCTTTGTTGTCAAGGATAATATTTTTATATAGATTTTCCCTCCATTTTTTACAGGCAGAAAAAAAGGATATTGTTGGTGTGCAAGAACAGGTGAATTTCTTTTATCTGAAGGATGAATGTGCTATTAAATTGGCGGGGTACTGAATTTGGTTGTTTTCAGCTTTTTGTTAGGAAGGTTATTGAGCTGCATGACAAATACTTGGCATATGTCAATGATTGTTTCCAGAACCACACTCTTTTCCACAAGGTAAACTATTGTTTATAACATTGTTAGATCATGTAATTACAGGTCTATAGTGTTTGAATGTTCTGTCTTCTTCACCAGGCACTGAAAGAAGCTTTTGAAGTCTTCTGTAACAAGGGCGTTGCTGGAAGTTCTAGTGCAGAGCTGTTAGCCACTTTCTGTGATAATATCCTGAAGAAAGGTGGGAGTGAAAAATTAAGTGATGAAGCCATTGAAGAAATGTTGGAAAAGGTCTGCTAGCTGTCATCAGTTTGATGATTTGTATATGCTATTTCAGTTTTGTAACTGAATTCGTTATTGATATGCAGGTGGTGAAGCTGCTTGCTTATATTAGTGACAAAGACTTATTTGCTGAATTTTATAGGTAAGAAATTTTGTTTCCTCATTAATAGACATTTTAATTGGATTTGTTTACAGGAAAGTTTTGCCCTGATTATCTTTTCCTGCCTGTCACGAACAGGAAAAAACTTGCACGGCGACTTCTTTTTGATAAGAGTGCTAATGATGACCATGAAAGAAGTATTTTGACAAAGCTGAAGCAACAATGTGGTGGTCAGTTCACCTCAAAGATGGAGGGAATGGTCAGTTGCCTTTTGTCATCCTTTGCTGATCAAAAGTTTAAATGGGTATATGCATGATATTATGATATCAACTGATGTTTCTCAAAATTGATTTTGCCTTCTAGGTTACGGATTTGACATTAGCAAGGGAAAGCCAAACCAAATTTGAGGAGTATCTAAGCAATAACCCTAATGCAAATCCAGGGATTGACTTGACAGTTACCGTTTTGACGACAGGCTTCTGGCCAAGTTACAAGTCCTTTGATTTGAACCTTCCGGCAGAGATGGTATTCTTGTCTCATTCTAGTTTAGTCAGAATGTTAGTATGTTGGTAGAGTAACTAACATCTCTTCTACTATATTTTTCTTTAGGTTAAGTGTGTGGAAGTTTTCAGGGAATTCTATCAAATAAATACTAAGCACAGAAAACTTACGTGGATATACTCTCTGGGTACTTGTAACCTCATTGGAAAATTTGAACCGAAAACCATGGAGCTGATTGTGACAACCTATCAGGTAATCTGCTAATAAAGTTATCTATTTTATTTATCAAGTTAATCATTATTACATAGGGTTGGGTTTTCATTGAATTTCTTTAGTGCTGAATGCTGATCAATTTCCCCCTTCAAATAGGCTTCTGCACTGTTACTTTTCAACTCTTCTGATAGATTGAGTTATTCAGAGATCATGACTCAATTGAACCTTACTGATGATGATGTTATTAGACTGCTCCATTCTTTGTCATGTGCAAAGTATAAGATTCTAAGCAAGGAGCCAAATACAAAGTCCATCTCTCCTACTGATCACTTTGAATTCAACTCCAAGTTCACTGACAAGATGAGGAGGATCAAGGTGCTGAAGGCTTCTAAAAATATCTTGTTGAAAACCACCTGTTATCTATTACATGAGAGAATGAATTTGCTTTTTTCAACTTGCAGATTCCTTTACCTCCTGTGGATGAGAAGAAGAAAGTAATTGAAGATGTTGACAAGGATAGACGGTATGCTATTGATGCCTCAATCGTACGCATCATGAAGAGCCGGAAAGTTTTGGGTCACCAACAGCTGGTTATGGAGTGTGTCGAGCAGTTGGGTCGCATGTTCAAGGTTTATATGGCACTTCACTCTTAGATGATTTTGTGTTTCATTTATTTCTTTTGCTACAACTCTGATTTTTTAATTGGATTATGAAATTCTCAGCCTGATTTCAAGGCAATTAAAAAGCGGATTGAAGATCTGATTACACGAGATTATCTTGAAAGGGACAAAGATAATCCTAACTTGTTCAGATACTTGGCATAAGGTGGCCTGGTTATTGTCCATGAATAATGAAGTGGTAACAGTAGCTGCTGCAATTTGCACTGAAAGAGAGGCTGTAGACAACTTGAAGAAGCACAAGAATATGTATAAATGCCATTAATTGTGCTCTGCTTTTGGTGATTTCTTGGAAGCAGGAGCAGAGGCTGCTTGTACATTTTGCCTTCAGAGCCAGGTATGAACAACTGTAAGATTGTGCACCCGTGCTGGAGAATTGTAATTGATTCCATAATGACGCCCAAGCACCAATAGAACCATTTTGTATCTCGTCTTCTTATTGCTGCAAATCCCATCACATCACTTGGTGCCTGTTTGTTAATTGTTTATTTACTGCCCCTCTGGAAGAAGAGAAGAAAATGTAATTTGATTTTACTTGCATTATGTTTTGATTGCCAGTTTTAAAGACTACCAGGTAATGGTTTGGTTTTGAATGTGGACATCGTTGGTCATGCATTTTTTGCATTTCTGTATATTCTTCTTCAACAAGTACATACTTGAGTTCCTTTGTTTAACGCAATGGACTAGCATTCGTTGGACTTTTGGGGCTGCTCTTATGTGCATTCGAGAATATAATTTCACAGGATCATAATCAATATTGTTGGTGTTTTTACTCGGTCTAATTTCATAGAGGGTTTGCAACTTTTAAATTGAGGGAAGGGTTTAATTAACGAAATGTTGAATTCCCAATGCTATACCAATTACTGCTGTATTAAACCAACTGGATGCTCTGTGGGATAAATGCTGTATTAAATCAATTGGATGGTTTAATTAACTATATCTGGAATTCCCAATGCTATGCCAATTACTGTGCTGTGATCAGCTTTCACCTAGTTTTGATTGAATGCGAATTGCAAGAGTAGCATCATTCATCTTTGACGGCAGTTGCATCATTAGGTCATATGTGATTACTATAAAGTAGAAAGCATGAGTGCTAAGATCGTACTATTTGTCTCTGAGCTCTGATATGCTTATGTTGAATAGTTAGTTACTGTGAAGTAGTTCCCTCCATAGGCATTCAACAGTCAGGCAATGTAATTCCAGATGGCCTGTTTCTGATGGTTTAGGTTGAGTGCGTCTAGAGGTGTAATGGGTCTTCAAATGGTTGGCGCCTGGCATTTTTACACGTTCCTTTGCTAATTTGTAATGTAAAATCGCCTAATTTTTTTGGTTTCGATAAGTCAAACCCTATTAATGATTTTGTCCATTTTTTGAAGCTACCACCAACTAAAGTCATAATGAATTACATCAGTCTTTTCTTAAGTAAAACTTAAATATACTGACTTTCTTTAGCTGTCAGATAAAAATACAGAACTCTTGTTTTTTTTTTTTTTTTGTCCTTTTTGGGTGTTCGATAAAATTTATTGCCAAAATTTGGCAATAATAACATTATAAAATTGATATGACTCGATACATTTAGGAATTATGCTGAAATTTCTGGATAAATTCAATTGTTGAAGACGAAAATAAATTGGTTTGAAGCATTAAAATGAGCAAATGTAATTTTCAGGGTATATATATATATATATTTCCCCTATTTTGTAAAGCCAAGGAGAAAACACGAACAGGTGGAGCAGTGGCAATGATGATGTGTGTTAGAAGAGGATTGGATGAATGTGGTGCGTGATTGAATTGAAGCAGTCTTTTAAAGATCTGCCGAAATGTGGAGGTAAATGGAATGAAATCAATAAAGCAAAATTAACGGTTCTCTTAGCATTCCCTAACCACAAGCAAACCCAAACAATTTGAAATTGCTTTGTCGTTTTCCAACTTTATTTTATATAATAATAAAATTGGGTTCCAACTTGTTGCAATTAGAATTTGCCAAGCTCTGAGTTTGGGTTTGGGGCACCCATTCGCTGAGCTCACTCTCTCCCCACCACTAAAAAGAACAAAAGAAAATGTAGAAAGTGAAATCCCACAATCATCGATGCTAATAGCATGTTAATAAATATTTAATTGGGTTGTCAATTCTTTAAATTCTTGTCTAAATATGACTTCATCTTCATGTTGTTGATGATAAACAAGGACATTCATTATTCAAGTTGAAGTCATTACAGGAGCACATGGGTTTGCAGATTCTTTTCTGTTTCCCATGGACTCGGGATTGATGGAAGTGGAGACAACCGATACGTTTTCCTCTGTTTCCAGCACACGTCACTTGTTAAAGTTAATGTGGTGATTAGCAAAAGTCTTTCTTCTTTTTTATTTGGACCACTAATTTGATTTCATCATCTTCTTGCTTCTCGTTTCTTATTTTTCCATCTCTAAATGCTTTTTCAACCCTAATGACAGAAGCAGGCTCAATTTGAGTGAATTCGCGACAAATTGGCCAAATTTAGAGGCTTTTTGAGCTAATTTTGCTGGAATTACAGGTTCCGTTCAGGGCATAAATTGAACCATAAGACCAATTCTGTAACTTTTTCGTTTTTTTTTTTTTTTAAAAGAACAGGTTTAGGGGGACAAATTGAACTTTATTTCTTAACCAATTTTATTTTCATTTCAAGCTATAGCGTAAAATGGGGTGAATGATTTATTCCAATTTGCTGATTTCATCATCATTTTTCATTGCCAACTAGGTTTCTTTACTCATTGAAAAAACTTATTTTAGTTAATTAATTTCAACTTTTATGGGTTACATGTCATGCATTCTCTTCTTTGTGCATTGCTTCTGTTTTTAATGTCATTTCAACTTAGAATCACCAAAAACCCATCACAACTTGCTTGCCTAGTGCTTCCTTCACTTCAATAATACTGAACAACTTACAAGGTGTGGGGCTCTCTTTTCTTTCTCTTGCCACTAACAAAAAAGCCTCATTTTCCCTCAAACAATGGAAAACCAGAGATTTTGTCCATGCAGTTTCATTCTTTCATAAAATATATATCAGTAGTGGTGTTTTAGTTACCCCACTTGGTTGCAAGCTTCTTTCCTTAATAGGAACCTGATACAAAAGAAACAGTAAAAGTAGCATTTTATGCTGTTTTGTTTCTTGTTTTCTCTTATTACTTTGTTTCATCAAAATCCTCACAAATCCAATTGACAAGAAATCATAAGAAAATTGGTATCCTAATACATACAGGTTTTTAACACTGTTATTTGGCCTTGCATATATATTCTACACAACAGAGGAACTGAAACACTCACAGTATATTAAAAATCTAATGGAACTGTTTAGGTGCCTCAAGATGAGGAACAAAGTGGGGCCCTTTTTAAGTAGATGTTTTGCTTTTAATCTTGGCAAATTCTAGGGTTTTTTTGCCCTGCAACTTGTTAGTTACATAGTGTTTATTGTACTCTCCATGACTGTATCTTCTATACTTGCAGGGGTTATTATCATCCACCAATTCTTGCATTGGTCCAAGCTCTACTTCATAGCTTGGAGCATAGAAAGTGACAATGGAAAGCCTGTCTTTTTCCTTATGAGTCACTGCCCTATGTTCCACACTCTTGTATTTTCCATTTGTTAGAACCTGTACAGTCAAGAAAGACTTGACTAAATTAACCACATAACTTAAAATTTATGAAGAAATCAAAATTCAAGATTCTTACTTCTAAAGTGTCACCAATGTTGATTACTAATGCATTTGGAATTGGCTGAATAGGAACCCACTTATTGTTTTTAAGGATTTGAAGTCCTACTGAGCTACCCTTTCCTTGCTGCAACACAGTTAAGGCACTTCCATCTGAATGTGGACTTAGGCCTAAAACAAGGTCTGGTCTTGAACATGGTGGATAATAGTTCATTCTGATTGCTTGCACTGCTTCTTTAAACATTTCTTCAAAAACATTTTCTTTCAACCCAAGGATCAAAGCTATGTACCTTAACAGATTCTGACACAACTTCCTCACTTCTCCAGAATAAACCTTCACAGTTTCACTGCAGAATAGTACGTGACATTATAGCTCTGAAGACAAGTCTATTTGCTCTGAAATATTGCAGTCAAAGCTTGCAACAGTAAAATAAGTTATAGCCTTTAGAACTAACTCTACAGTGTCATAGTACAAGAAGAATTACCTGAACTTGGGTGGCTTTGTTGGCCACAATTTAGGGTTCCTAATAAAGTGGGGTTCGATCCCAAGAGCAAACATGTTACACCAATCAAGCTTTTGTTCCTCAGAGAACACGAAGGCTTGTCCATATCCCTGAACGGTTCCTGGTGCCATTGGATATTTCAGTTTCTCCTCTAAAGGTAGCATAAAAAAGTCCTTAGCTACTTCCTCTATGTTCTCTAGCAAACTCAAATCAATTCCATGGTTAATCACCTGAAAAAATTAATAAAAAATACACAACTTAGCTTCAAAATCTATTTTCTTTATATTATTTGTATATACTTTGTTTTACCTGAAAAAACCCCCACTCCTCACAGGCTCTTGCAAGCTGGAAAATTTCAGTTTGGCCCTCCATTAGTTTGGAGAAATCAACAATGGGAACATCAATGACAGATGGTAGAGGTGTGGCCAGTATAGGCCTTTCTGCTATGTCCCTAACAAATCTACGAGGGATTGTTGTTGGCTTATCCTTTCTCAGTTCTTGAACATCATCAATATGACCAACTTTGATATGAAAACTAGGAACAGGAGCCATGGAACTAGAATTTAGAGGCTTTGACCAAAAAAAAAAACCCAAGTGAAGTATAAGAGGGGCTTGCTACTACTCTTGCTTATGTAGTTTTAAGTTCATACAGCTCTGTTTTTATAGCAGGTGAAAGCATACACTGTGTTCGTGTATTTTTAATGTGGCATGTAGAGGGTGCAGGGGCCCTATCATATGCACTTTTTTTATGAAGGTTTTACTTCCACAAGTAATCTTTAAGTGCTTTGATATATGCGGAAATAACAAGTCTAGCTAAAAGCAGTTTCTTATTTATAATATAAACGACAAAAAAAAAAAAAAAAAGTGAATTGCAAGGTCTTAGAAGGTTTGGATATAATAATCAGGGGATGGTAAATTTTAACGAGTAGAGATTTCTTGACAGTTTTATAATAAGTAATTCAACAATACATGTACTGAAGATTTATGATTATGAAGATCATAATCAAAGTTTTATACTTTGGTTTCTTTTGAATTACGAAGATCATGTAAGTGAAAACTAAAAAGAAAGAATGGAATCTGATAAGAAATAGTGGGTTCTGTTCTGGTACTTACATAATTGTCTCTAGAGACAGAGTCACAAGTGAGTGGTGGCAGTCAGTAGTACTACAGTACTAAAGGGTAGGGGCCCTTTCTTGCTTGTGTTTTATCTTATCTTATGGTTATGGCTCTTTGAAACCAGAGAGCTCTGGGGAGGTCTAAGGATCATAATTGAACAAGTAGACTGTAATTAATTATGCCCTAACGATTTCAAATCTAAAATTATATTGATGAAAGGAATCGATTAAAACTGCATTTTGAGTCATAAAATTGTGCTAAACGTTACAGGTTGTGTGAGGCACAATAAAGGGTGCACTTATAATTTCAACTCTTAAGACATTACAATCTTTTCTTTTCACCCGATTTACAATGTGGTTGTGCTCTACATAAAAAAGTGAAAAGTCGAAACAGTAAAGATTAGGATTCAATCTTGTAAGGAAAGAAGTGTAGTGGATAAACGAAAAAAAAAAAAAAAGTCAGTCTAGCTATCAAATCTAAGTGCGCATGCTCTGAGTCTGTAAAGGAATTAACTTTGAAGAAAAAGATCATAACATTATCTCAATTCTCACCTTTCTTTTTATCTTATAATCCTCCAAGTCTTCGTATACAATTTTTCTTTTTTGTTTGTTTTAAAAATATAATCCTAGTCTTAAGGGGATTCTACAAGATTAGATTAGATTAGATTTTGAGAGTTCTATCAAAGTCATATCACCCATTTCCTCGTATTACTTGGACAAAACTAAAATTAGTACCAAAAATTGAAAAAAAATTAGCAAGAAAGGCATAAAAATGTTATGATGAATGAGATAAAATGATAAATATTTCTTTTCTCTTAATTGGAAATTTTGAATTCGAAATCTAGACACAAAGTTCCTTTAAACACTCGAGAGATAGAGTTTTATTTCTCTTTATAAATTTGTTTGATGCGAATTTAGATTAATCAGGTTAATAGGCTTAAGAGGCGTGGTCCAATAGTGAAGGGAAATCCCTCTAGTGACATGTGTCTTGACAAACCAAGCAATGTTCCTAGATGATGTTTATCCACACAACCCAACCACCTTGCTTACCTCTTTGTATAATTGTTTTTTGTTTGTAATGCTCTATCATTCTCAATCCATTCATTTGTTATGTATTATCCGATTTATTGTATCCAAATTTTATTAATCATACATCTTGATTCTGTTCATTTTATTTACTATTAAAAATTTAATTTGTAACCAATCAGTTGTGATCTGATTTATTTTTTTACGTTTTATAAAAAATAAAAAATTTTTACCGTAAATATTATTATCAATTTAATAAAAGTTATTTTAAAAAAAGAATTATTTTTACTAAATAGCTTATAATGTTATTTCAATTCATTAGAACTCTCACGCAAAGAAAAAGAAAGAAAAAAAAACGGCAAACCATGCTTCTTCATAGGGATGATTGCCCTATGGGCTTATGATAGCCTTATGGGCTCAGTTTTTTAGCTCAACTAACCTAAATTTGTGGACGCCTACCCTTAACCCACGAGTTCATACAATAGAATTAAATCAAGCCACAAACCGAAGTTTCATACAGTAGAATCAGTTCAAATCGAATTTGTATGTAAATCGACATGAATATAAAACAAGTTCAATCGATCAGTTTTCACTGGATTAGTTCGATTTTAAGCTCTCTCCCGATTGGGTTTTCAAAACCGAACTGAGCAAAAAAAGAAAACTTCAAATTAAAACATTTAAATTGGAAATCGAACTTCCGATTTATTAAACTGATTTGGTTCAATACTTTACACTCCCACATTTTTATCGAAATATGAAGACAAATCAAACCAATTCTACAAGTTAATTACCAATTTCTATTTGGTCCCCATAAAAATATCTCATTTATGTTTCACAAAATTTGTAAATTTAAAAAAAAATCTGAACTTGGTAAACTCATTTCTGAATTAACTCAACCGTTGAAGTTAATAAAATATTAGGTTACCATATTGCCCTCGCCAGTCTTTTAATGAAAATTCCAAACCAAAAACTGTGTATTTGACTCTTTTGAGTCTTGCCCTTTTGATAAATGAAGCGTCCGTTTAACGGAAAGTGCGTTTTTTCCAGGATAGCCTTACACCTTTCCCGCCAATATAAACGGTCAAATTATCATACAAAAGCCAACTTCATTGAAAGGCTTCGTAATTGCATCCATTTTAATGCAGCTGTCTCAACGCATAGTTCTCTATTCAAATCTGGGCTTTTGCTTGACACCTTCACCGCCAATCATCTCATCAATTGCTACATTCGACTCCACAAAACCGTTCATGCGCAGCAACTGTTCGACGAAATGCCTGAACCTAATGTCGTATCATGGACTTCGATTATGGCTGGCTATGTCGACACGGGTCAACCCAAATTTGCTCTCTGGTTATATACGAAAATGCCTGAGAGTTCAGTAGTACCTAATGATTTCACTTTTTCAACGGTGATTAATGCGTGTTCGATTCTTGCAGACCTTGAAACGGGCAAGAAAATCCACACCCATATTGAGCTTTTGGGGTTTCAAAGAAATCTCGTGGTGTGTTCTTCATTGGTTGACATGTATGGGAAATGCAATGATCTTGATGGAGCTAGGCGGGTTTTTGATTCGATGGAGTACAGGAATGTTGTTTCTTGGACGTCACTTGTCGCAGCATATGCACAGAATGCAAGAGGACACGAAGCACTTCAAGTTTTCAGAGAATTCAGTAGTCTGATGAGAGAAAGTCCTAACCATTTTATGTTAGCTAGTGTGATCAATGCTTGTGCAAGCTTGGGGAAGCTGGTTTCGGGGAAAGTTGCACATGGGGCGGTGATTCGCAATGGCCATGAGATAAATGATGTGGTTGCAACTACACTTGTTGACATGTATGCCAAATGTGGGTGTTTTAGTTACTCGGATAAGGTTTTTAGGAGAATTCCAGATCCTTCTGTCATTCCATATACATCAATGATTGTCGGTGCTGCAAAATATGGACTTGGAAAACTCTCTCTCCAGTTCTTTGAAGAGATGATTGAGAGAAGAATAAAACCAAATGATATTACTTTTGTCGGAGTTTTGCATGCATGTAGTCACTCAGGACTTGTTGATGAAGGGCTAAAACATCTCAATTCCATGTATGAGAAACATGGAATAATGCCTGATACAAAGCACTATACTTGTGTTGTTGACATGCTCAGCCGAATTGGGCGTCTAGACGAGGCTTATCGATTAGCCAAGTCTATTAGGGTGAACCCTGATGAAGGAGCTCTCTTGTGGGGCACGCTTTTGTCGGCTAGTAGGCTCCAGGGACGAGTAGATGTAGCTGTTGAAGCCAGTAAATGGCTAATTGAATCAAATCAGCAAGTAGCTGGTGCTTATGTCACATTATCAAACACTTATGCATTGGCTGGGGAGTGGGAGAATGCCCATAGTCTTCGGTCCAAAATGAGGCGAGTTGGAGTTTACAAGGAACCTGGGTGCAGCTGGGTAGAGAATAAGGATTCAACTTATGTGTTCTATGCAGGCGATCTATCGTTTGAAAGAGGAAGTGAAGTGTTGAGTTTGCTAAAGGATTTGGAGAGGAGAATGAAAGACAAGGGTTATGTTGGGGGAAGCATGGGATTAGTGTTTGTTGATGTGGAACAAGAGGCCAAAGAGGAAATTGTGGGTCTGCACAGTGAGAGGTTGGCCTTTGCCTTTGGATTGATAAGCATGCCCAAAGGAATCACTATTAGAGTGATGAAGAACTTGAGAATGTGTAAAGACTGTCACGAGGCTTTCAAACTGATAAGTGAAATTGTAGAGAGAGAGATTGTAGTGAGAGATGTTAATAGATTTCATTGTTTTAAGAATGGATCTTGTTCTTGCATGGATTTTTGGTGACAATAATTGCTTATACTACGTCCATTTCATAATATTTGCCGCTTTTTTTTTTAATGCAATGTGAGAAACTACTTCTATTACTCATAAAAAGATAGCAAATAATGGGCAATAGAATCTCAAACTATGAGATGAGCATGCTTATAGGATCTACGTAATATTTATCAAATTTGAGAAATATAATTTGTGTCAAATATTTTGTTTTATTTGTGATTTCAAAGAGTAATAAATATATTTTTTTTTATTTACCTTTTGGATATGATTAATAATTATCACAGGATTAATATTAAATTAAATATAATATAATATATAAATTTAATGATTTTATTAAGAGATGTGAAATTCTAAATGTTTAACACTTCCACTCTCCATTTGAAATGAAAACCAGAAAAGAAACTTTTGCCAAGCTTTTGCAATATAAACACATAATAAATACAGACCCATGATATGATTGATCATTTTGGTCTTAATAACATTTCGTTTCTCGAAACTGGAAGCTTTATCCACAGGCTGATTACTATGTATCACAAACAGCTAGCTTTGCTTCTTGTTTAGAGTTCCATTTACAGATTCTATCAACTTCGATAAAGGTAAATTTAATTTAAGTACAATAAACCGAAACTGCACTCGAAACAAAAAAATGTGGAATTGTAAATTTCACGAAATTCATTTATATCAAACAAACTGGGGAGATCCTGTCAATTGATACATTTTTTTCCCTCTTGCATAATCTCATTCCCCTAAATTTTTAAAGGGTAAAAAGAATTGAATCCAAAAATATAAAAATTACAAACTAATAAATAAAATGGAACTGATTTTCTTTTATTTCCTCATCTTTCCAACTCCTTTACTTTTCTTGTCCATGATTTTCCTGCAACTAGCAACACAAGCATGTTTTTCAGAACCCGAGTTTACAACGGCAACTTTATAATGCACCTGAAAGGAATGTCAAAATTAGCAAGAAAGCTACAAATATCGTACAAGTAATGCAAATAAAGCATCGATTTGATTTCTCCCCTCTATACAGGTCAAAAATGTTTTGGGAAGAACAAAATCATACTGCAAAATCAACTCCAAGCATTAACTGTGAAAAAAAAAAAAAACAGCCATTGCTCTATGTTTACCAGAATATTTTCACGATCAAGTAGAAGAAAGCTAAATTATAAATAAAAAATATGAAAATAAGCAAATTTCTTGTTGATAAGAAAACTCCTTGAGCGAAAAAATGGAAATTGGAAAAGGACAGATGGACAATCTACAAGGAAAGAGAAGCGATTTATTGCTTCTATCCTGAGATGAAGGCCCCATCTAACAGCAAAACAACTGAAAGTACACTAGTTTACCTCATAAATCTCTTTGCAGAAACAAGCAAGCAAATGAACTGCAATAGGCTGTACTCCTGTTATCCAAGCATCTGAGTAGTCTGTTCAAGTACAATGAGCTGATATCCTTGTGCTGTTAACCCTGAACAAAAACTAATAAATGTGAACTTACAACTACCCACGAGAGGGGGGAAGAAAGGAAGCAAAGGTTCAAAATGTCCTCACATAAATAAAAAGAACTATGCATACCTTGGTCAATGAGATCAGAATCCTTTACCCTTTGTTATCACTTAAAAAAAATAACAATTGCGAGGACAACAAACTGAATCAAAAAGAATCTCTGACAGAAGAAGCTACAGAGGAATAAAATTAATCAAAGTGGAACTTCAAAAACAAAGAGCAGGAAAATGAAACTCTCCTGAGAATGCTAAAATACTAACATAATATGTTACATGCCTATAGATTCAGTTAAACAGAGGTGATGCTGGCTCAAATAAAGCAAAATCTAAAGCTTGAGAACTCCAGAAAGATAAGAGAACCTTCCAAAGAATTTCATTTTCTATTCCATTAATGTTTACATAAATGGTAAAAATGGTATGCTCTTCATAAAAATTTATCAGTCATCACTGTATCAGTATTCAACCTCCTCAAAATGGTTGCCTAAACGAATTTCGGTCTTTATTTGATATTTTCTTTCCTCAGGCTCCTAATGAATGGGGCCAAAAAAATATATATATATATTTATATATTATAATATATAACATAGAATGATTTGTTACATATCCTCCAAATTCTGTTGCCGAACAAAGATCTCTTATCCCTCTTTTCCAAACCCAAAACCTTGAGGGTGAGCCTGCTTTGCCTTAATCCATGTCAAAGACAATACACTACAAAATCAGCAAATCAATCTCACTTTGTACACATGTACAGAGGTATAAGCTGCTGGCAACCTGCATCTTTGCAGGTTTCCAATTGCATCTCTCGGTGGGCAGCACCTTCTCCTTTCTTTTCCTTGATGCCATGCATCCATTATGGGGAATAAACCGGACAAAGGCACAGTATATACAGAGTTGAGTTAATCTCTAGCACCAACCAGACCTGCACGGGTTATAGCCTCCATTGCATGCTGAACCAGACGTATGAGCTCCTCCACATCTAGGAAGCTGAAATCAATTACCTTCTTAACAGATACAATACAATCTCCATTTTGTGCCTCTTCCAAAGCTGCATTAGCAGCTGAATAAGCATTCTGGGATTTTCTTGAAGCCTCCACTGCAAAATTCACATCTTGCATCTGCAAGAAAATCAATATAAATAATTTCACCCTTCTAATATACTAATAAGTCGGCCAGTTTAATGTGTTATAAATCTAATGCTACATAGACAACCACTAAATTGTTTAGTAACATACATTCTTGAGAATGGAAGCTTAAACAAAACCTACCAGTAACAAGTCCATAACCATAAAACCACAAACTGTATCCATGGAACAGCAAGGCAAAGCATAAACACGAAAAACTCCAAAAAGGTTTGCTGTTGTCAAACTATATGATTTAGTTTACAACAGGTACACACAGCTGCACGCAAAGGTAGCAGATTGGGAATTTCTATTTTTATTTTCATTTTCAGTAATCAGTTTGGCCTTGTTCTTAGCAGTATGTGGCAGTAGTGGCCACATTTGTTTATGTTTCCTAAGATAGAGAAGTTATTTCTCCATAGAACTATTTCTTTGATCTTTGATGAATGTGGAACTTGCAAGAAAAATTTCATAGTTTTTGAATACTTTGAACTCGAGATTACAAGTTCTCTTTGACTAGCCCTAAGTTAGCAACCGTAGGTCAAGAAAAGAAATAATTGTTTTACTTTCTCTATAGGCATTCCTAAAGTTCCCCCATAAGTAGATCCTTAGCTAGGGACCATACACATTTGAATTACCAAATACAAATTATCCCCTCATATTGCCAAAGGCAAGTCATTCTAAGATCTAGCGACGATGAGAGCTGTTATTTTCCAAGAAAACATTAACTCTCAACATTGCATATCTGAGCAGATATCTTTAAATAACCAGCTGACCAAGGCATATATCCAATACATGAACCATTAAACCAAAGCATCTATAATAGAAATTTTCTAAACAGGAACAAAAGAAGGAAACAGTTTTGAAGTATTGGCTCCAACAACCAAAATCAATTAAGGCAAGCAGAGACTGCACACCAGAATGAGTGAACTTACAAAGTCAAGTAGCCGAAGAAAATTTGAGTGGTTTCTTGCAACAATGACTGGATTTCCAGCAATATGTGAAAATGTGCCCTTGGATATAGTAGCCTTGTCCATTGTTGCTTGATTATTTAAGTTATCAATATCTGATGCAGATGATGATGGTGATTCACCTGAACAATAATCCAAGAAAGTCATTGTCACACAATGCACATTTTAGTATGGTCTATTACTGCGCAAGCACTCAGCAAAGAAAATGGCCTGAGATAAGATAATGTAGGCTTGCAAAGTTTGCTTGCCTAAAAGAAATAATATAAAACACAATTTTCTAAAAACATTTGAAGTTACAATTTCCCCCTGACCTGTACTAGATATCATTATAAAAGCTAAAAGATTTGACTGGTGACTGCACGTAAGCCCAAAATGAATTGAAAACTTAGTAAGAACAAATTAGTTGTAGGATTCGCAGGTTGGTATCCAAATAATGCTGTTTAAAAAAAGAAATCTATTAAGAAAAAGAACCGAGGAAAAATTAGACATTCTAGGAATTTTTGGGCTTTGTTTGCTTAAAAAGGCAACTCCACTCATGTCAAGTAAATAATACAAGAAGTATTTCAAAGAAAGTAATAATAAGAGAAAGCCTGAATGTGAATGTGATATATCGTGGCTTCATTTTATTACCCTGTGAAAATGTTTGTAGGCATGCTTGCAACTCATTTCGATCTCGGTTTAAGCTAGAATTTTTGCAGTAGACTACTCTCCAATATGCAACTTCCACACATTTATATGCCAAAGCAGCAGCAGCCATTTCATGACGTCTTTCATATTCCAAGGCACAGCATCTGCAAATAAAAGAGGTTAAATGCATTGCCAAACACACAGGAGTAGCAACACAAAAACAAAAGCTTCAACAAAATATAACTCAAAAAGTACTGAAAAAAACCTTTAGAACTTCAGAAAATATAAACCACTTCACAACTATATATGCAAGCCAATACAAAAGCATGGCTCATTCTGATCTAATTAAACTCCATTCCTTTTTACTGGGAAACAGTAAAAAACTAAAAAAGTAGATTAAATAACACAATGATATCAACCATATACACCATAATGTGCAAAAGAACTGAGTCTCAGGTTTTTGAAACCCAACAAATCAGATTCCAAGAAACATGACCACATAAATAGAAGTTCCATGCTTTGTCTATATATAATTTTGTCCAAAGGGAAAATCTAAGAATAAAAAAAACTAGATAATTTGTTCATCTATGAAATTAAAATTCTCCTTCAATAAATAGTATCCCTATAATCATTACCATGCTACTATAATACTGGTACTCCACTTTGCAACTAAAATCATCCCCCATTCAAACCCCAATAACATCACTACCCCATTATTTCTCAATCATCAATATAATTGACACATCCACAATCACCAACCATTATTGCAACGGTCATAAGCATTTTCGCCACAGTTTGCTTTCATTTTATTTCTCCCAAATTGGTATCTCGATCTTTTTAAGAAAATTCTGTTAACATAAAACCAAGCATCAAAACAGCCCAAAAGATGTCGAATTAATTATAAAAGTATCAGATGCAATGGAAGTTGTTATGCAGCTATGGCAAGAACTCAAGGCCTAAGGCGACTGAGAACTACATGCAAAAATGAGCAATATTGAAGAGAGAAGCAGCAATGCAATTCAAAACAAAAGGACTGAAAACTAATAGAATTGTATCGGACAGCTTTTTATAAGCAAACAAGTATTCATCTACACATAATTCCCATAAAAAAACAGGAAGTATGCCAGAAAAGTATTAGAATAGTGATCCTTTTAAGAAATAAAAGTATGTCAACTATATGATTTAGAAAATCCATCAGTAGAAGAAAAGTTCCTACTTACCAACACCAAGAGAGAGAAAGGGAGAGTCAGGAGACAACTTATGTGTTTCAGTTGCTCATATTTCAGACATTTTCTTATTTGCTCAACTTAAACTTGAACATAGTTGGAGGTATTAGTTTTCATCACCAATGTGAAAAAAGAATTCTGACAAGGATAAATATGAGGAAGGAGGACAGGAGAGATATATCTCCAAAGTCACAGTTACGCCAAATTTTATAAAAGGACACATTTGCTAATGAGAGTGATTTAATCAAACAAGTCAGAAATATTCACTTACTCACTAAGTTTAGCTGCTGTACTATAAACTTGCATTTGAGTCATCTCCACCTGCCTGCCAACTTCATTGCTAGTTTCCAGAAGAGAAGCTCCATGAAGAAACTTCCGAGCAGCTTGGAAGTTTGTTTCATTACTTTCAAAACCAAAGCCAGATACCTAAAAATCATGAAACCATTACAAAAGTTACAACAACAAAAAGACAGAGGAGTTTTTCCCCAGCTGGAACAACGTATGAATCCTATAAGTGAAATTCAAAAATTGAACGAGAAGCCAAGCAGATGACAAACCTTTAGACGATCCGCATAATCTCTCAGATCTTTGGCTTCTTTCAGGGCATTAGAAGCAGATTGACTGGAGGAATTTGTTCCCCCAGGACTTGGAGCATTAAGATCTCTGCCCTCTCTCATATCAAGCATACGATGAGCCAAACTTTGGTGAGCTCCACTCTTGTTCCCAGGATTTCCAGGGCGTCTTGATGCCTTTGACATTTCATTGTTGCTAGAGGCCTGAACCCTAAGACCAACAGATGCTTCTTCCTGCTGGGAGCCCGACACTGATTGGTGACTCTGACTATCATGTTTAGCCTCCCGTTCAGTATGTGCAAACAAATCTGGGTTCCCACTTCTTGATTCTTTTTGTATTGTATTCCTCTTAGTTTGACTGTCAAAATCCTGGATCGGATTCTCCTCTGGGACAGCATCCAACTTTCTGCTGCGTTTGGCACTCATTTGCGCATCTGAATCATCATTTGCAATTCTATCGTCTTTTGAGCATCCTATAGAGCTTACAAGAATCTTCTCATCCTTACTTGACTTAGTGCCGGGCTTTTCAGGAATACTTTGTTTAACATTGTTTATTCTTTTACGCGGTGCATGAGATCTTGGATCAATCTCTAAGTCATACCTTATGCTCTTCTTTGAAAACTCACAATGTTCATTCACTGGTTCAGAAAACTTACTGTCATCTCTATCAAAATCAGATGTGGAATTCCTGTCATTGTCCTTCAACCGTAAAGATGAACCTTTACCAAATTTCTGTTGAAACAACACGTTCTCATGGTGTTTCCTATCTGCTTTGTCTTCATCGCGGCAATTTTCAACAGAAGGCAGATCACTGGAGAACTGATGATTTTCCATTATTTCAGTGGCACCATCAAGCAAATCAGAGGATTTAGGTTGACCAATTTTGTGATTAGCACCTCCATCCTGGTAATCCGATGAAAAATTGTTAAGGCGGTCAGGGTGAGGCCCACCAGAGACTTTCACCCTCCTTGCTGTCCCAGATTGTTTAATCTGACCATCACCTTCTGCATGCCCGCATCTTCTACGTTCATCAATTATACGAAGACCTCCATTTGAAGCATCACCTTTTCCTAGAACGTTTCTGGTTGAACCAAGCTTTTCTGTAAATGAGGTTCTCAGAGGAGAGGATGAAACTGATTCTACTGGCGAGCCTTTCAAGTCATCGAAGTTTGCTCTTGTTTTGAGAGAACCTGAAACCTTTGAAGAGCTTGACGTGGCTGTCCTTGAAAGTTGTCCAGGTCCAAGATCCTTTCTTAATGAATCTACACCATCCATAGTTTGTTCAGATGTAAATTTTTTTCTATGTTTCCGGGGTTTTTGATCCTTCTTCATACTTCTTACAGCTTCCATACCATCAGTTATATGATCTTGACTTCCTAATGATACAATGTGAGTCACTTTTTCTTTTTTGTCGAATTTATCATTATTATTATTCATATTGGAAGCCCCACTCTTTGAAACCCTGAGTTTCTTTTCCTTTGTTAATCCTCTGTCACCAATTTCTTCTGTATTCAAATTGTTGTCAAGGCCCTTCTGATTGTCCTGCCACTCCTTCAATTTCCTTTTCTTTATAGAAATATTCATTTTGTCGTTTGCTTTCACATCAAAGCATCCACCATCTGATGAAACCTGAGCAGCATCCCCAAGATTTTTCACAGAAACTAGTAATCTTTCATTAGTATCACCTTGCACATTCCCCAAAAAGGAGTACTCATTTAATTTTAGCAGGTCATTGCCACTTGCCTTGGTTGACATATCACCTTTTGAATTGAGATCCATCCTCCGATGGTCCATATTCAAATTAGAATGCTTATGAGCATGAGATGCATCTTCTGTATTGGTTTTTTTAGAATTTCCATGTCTGTGATTATCTGCCTCCCTCTTGCTTTTCATCTTTATTTGCTTGGTGTCACCGGCTAATAAACATTAGAAAACAAATTCGCATTATGAACTACAAGTTGGACAGGCACAGAAACATAAGCCTAAAATGAAGTAATTACCTCCAACAATATGATCCTCTTTCTGTTCTGCAGCCAAGTTGTATGATTTTGAAGGGCGAAAACTAGATTTGTCAATTATATTCGCTTCAGCAGGAAACTGGTTCATATCATTTAAGTTTCTGCTTTTTACAGAATCCTGCAAATGATTTTTTGCAGAGCTTGACAACTGGATAATGCCACTATTTGTACCTGCCTTTGCTATTTCCTTCAGACCACGCTTCTTCTTTCCTTGTGAAGACACAGCACGGGAATCAAGACCTTGATAATTGTGATCAACATGTTGGACATTCACTCCTGAAGTGATTCCCTTAGCATGATTTTGCATATTACTTTGACCCACAGCATACGATGCATGAACAGCCTTCGTTGTCTCTTCCTCACTAATGTCACAGCGGTTCATTCCATGCCTGCAAATTTACAAAAGCATAAAATCAGGCAAACAGATGTTTATAAGTGCAATAAAGATTAAGTATGTCTTGCCACATACACAATTTTTTTTTTTGAAGTGAAAAATTTCAAACAAGTTTATTTATTTCACTTGGACCACTCTTCAGATCTATTATAAGAATGAAAATGATAGGATACTCATTGAACGCAGTAGGTAAGAAGAATTCAAGTGAAAAGAATCAAATGCTAAATCTTTCCATTAAGCCAAAAATAAATTGAACTAACTGATATTCGTCTCCCCAAAACTCATTAAGAAAGAAGTAAGGCTGTGTTGAATTTAGATAAGTCCTGAAGATATAATTGAAAAACGAAATGCATGATTTCCCCTCAAAGCATCATCTTGCAGCCAAAGGCAAACAAAATTATATTTCATACTCATATTTAAAAAAAATAAAAACAGAACTTACAGCCAGTTCAGCATACTACATAGCCACTTCTCAGGGAGTTGCTCAGGCTTTGTGCCATAGGGTAACAACCGCCACTTCTGACAGCTATCACAACAGACCCAATTTTCTAGTTCAATTATAGGATCCATAGCAGGCGGTATTGCTTGAGAAGAAAATCCATTTCCACTTATTGAAGGGCCTACTTGAGAAGAAAATCCATTTCCACTAATTGAAGTGCCTGCATATGCAACATCTTTGGCAAAAGGCCCAGGTATCAGCTGGTTACCAACTCTTTTACCACTAAATCTTTCCCTCGACCTATCAACAGATACACAGTGTTCCATTTCTAAATTATCAACAGTAGGTTCCTTCTGCCAACTACCAGAAGGTCTCTCCTGAAAAACCATTTGACTATTTTTTTCCAATTTTAACTCCAAAAGATCTCTAAGATTATTTCTGGACGTACTGATATCCTTCTGCAACTTCAGCTTGTTTGCCTTATCTTTACTCTTAGGAACACTGTGAGCAGCACCCATCATATTTTTAGTTGATCCACTAACAACAATCCCTGAGCTTTCTTTTGTTAGAATAGCAGGTGCTCTTTTGCTATTTCCACTGCCATGTGACTTCTTGCCCTGCTTTAATCGCTTTTCCTTAACACAAGGCACGGAGATTTCATCCTGTACATGAAATGCAGCTTGCTGACCAATCCTCTGTTTTGGAGGAGCTTGTGCTCCCACTTTAAGGTCTTCCTTATATTTGGATACATCAGGGTAACCTTTTGAAGGAACAGAAGTTTTACCATTCTTGGACATAGCATTACCCCTCGAATTAAGTGACGAATCCTTGTCACAAATTACTGCTATATTTTCTGAAAACTTTTCCACTGAACCACTCCTACCATTTCTCTTCTCACTCTTGCCATTACCCTGGCAAGATCTGGACTCTGAAGAGTCTTCCTGTATCAAGTCAGAAGAAAACAATCCATCTCTCAACCCATCCTGATCAGACGCCCCGGGAACTTCAAATGGCCTGCCAGTTGCTTTCTGAATCTCATGATCATTGGCTGTGCCCAGCAAAGGCATGCTCTGGAATTTGTTAAATAACATATCCCTGCTCTCTGGAGTATCATTTTCTTTATTTTTCTTGGCTGAAAATGCTTTGGAATTCTCAAAAGTATCATTCCCATTTTTCACTTCTACTGCCCTTTCACTCTTCCCATCAAATTTCTCGTCCTTCCCCTTCAATGGTTTCCCATTACACATGAAAGAAAATGACTCATCAGCCTTTGCAACAAAATTGTCTTGAGTAAACTTGATGAGAGGCAAAGTCCTGGTGTCTCTGGAGAATCTATCCTTTCTCATCAAGTAAAGCAGACTGTCATGAAGAGGTGATATTAGGACACCTCCAGGGACTGGGAAGGAAGTCATTATCTGTTTCAGGACATAAGCATAGCCAGATATCTTTTAGTTCATCCAATCATCATTATTAAATATTATAAAGAGGAAATTCATAAAGACAATATCACTATGTTCATCCAGCGCCCCTGAACAAAATATAGGAGGAGAAAGAACCTTTACCTGAAGAATACTAGTGGGAGATTCCTCTGCAATCTGTTGGGATAAAGCCATCATTCCATCACTTTCCCCAGGACTGTTTCCCAACGATGACGATGGAGAGTTATCAAGCCCAAGACCACTGTAAATTGCAGCATTTTTTCGCACCACACTATCAGGACCCACTTTTATCCTGACCTTCAGTGTTCTTTGGTCAGACAAATTCCCTGATTTGTTGAAATTTTCAACCTTTTTATTGGACTTCTGAGAAACTAGAACAGAAGACACGTTAGAATCTCGCTTCGTTGAAACATCACCGGATACCAGCCCTTGCTTGTGCAATGCATTGGCACTGTAGGAAGCAGTTCCAACCTTCACAGATGGGGCACTATTGGAGGGAACTTTCAAACTCTGGGACTGGGAGGCACCCTGTATGGTAACATAATCCATATTTCTCAAGTAAAATAGAATTGCCCAAGCTGACAAAATGTCAACCATATATATCAGATTTTTACCAAATCATTAAAAAGAGGAGGAAAATTTTCCATATACCTCCACAGGCAAATTGTTAGGAGATCTTGGTGCTATGGAGTTTCTTTGTGGAGACTTTGGATGTGGCCAAACAGAGTTTCGTTGTGGAGATCGTTCATAGGTAGGCAAAAATGAGCCATAACCACCAAATTTAGCCCCTACCAAAGAAATAACCATCATTTTCAGAGAATAAAAACTGCTTACCATGTCAGCTGTGGTGGATGGAAAAATTCCTTTAGGAATCACTTACCCAAATTCTCCGCAGAAACCCCACCCTCAAAATCCTTTTGTAAGTGACCCAAGACATTTTGAATCTTCACATCCTTCAGGAGACATAAAGAAGCCTACATTAATTTGCTTTTAAAGAAACAAGGACAGCAACAGTTTTTGTACGAGATACAATCACAATACATACAATGAGCACAGCCATTGCTCACATTGGAGAAGGAATATTTGTCATTGTTAACGACCAATAAAATCAACAGTTATGAATCATTACAGAGACCTTTATACTTCAATTGATTGTAATAGAAATGCATATGTTCAGTAAAATTTGCTATTTGTATTCACAGCCTATGTTCTTTGTATTTTCCTACAAAAACCAAATGTGAAAATTTCTTTTCCATGTGTTCTGCCCTTCCACCCCACGTTCTTAGCAGGTATGTGATTGCTCGATATTGCCAGGCTAATGAAAAGCCCCATTTGCTTCAAAATTCTAGCCCACAAGGCACGAAATCATTCTTAGAAGCAAATAGTTTCAACAACATGTTCTCCATGTATTTGACTGGCGGAAGTTTCTTCTTACATTACTGAATAAAACCTTGAAGTATAAAGATAACTTCTAATCTAATGACCTTATAAAAGTCCACAAAAGTTGCACCTGATCCAAGTAAATTTACAAACTAAAAGCAATCTGAAAAGGCTTTTCATGTCCTGTCTATCATCCAGATGACTGGAAAGAACAGAACAATACCAAAAGTGTGTGTAAAAAGTAAACTTTCCTAATTCAAGTATCAATACTAACTCTCGGCCAAGTGGCGAGGCTTGTGCTTGATTCTCAGAGGATCGAGATGCAAAACCTCATAATTTCCTTCCCCACCTTTTTTCAGAATCCAAACAAACAATTAATTTTAGTGATTACATCCAAGTAAAAGTATAATTAACAGAACCGAAACTCACTATCCTAATCCAATACGTTTACATAGGACAAACCATTACTCAATCCGATTACAATTAATTGTTAATTAAATTTAGAAATTAGCATAAATGCCAATTAAAGAAACTTCAAATTTTTAAGTTAAATATTATGTATTGATTTAAGTTAGAAAATTAAGCACAATCACCATTGAAAAAACTAAAGGCGTTACTGAAACAACATCATCAAATTGAACCCTTACAATGTAAGAGAGAGCAATCTCAGGGTCTATGTTGTTGTCGTCATCATCCTTGTACTGGAAAGCCTCGCCTTCCTCAAGCTCAGGATTCTCTTCCATCCCTACACCTCCCAAAGGAAACCCCAACCCTAAAAACCTAACCCTAACCCCAAAACCCTAACCATACCTTCCCTAAAGTCCAGCATCACTTAAACTCATCAAAAGAAAATTCCAAAAAAGGGAAAAAAAGAAGCAGAATAAAAGGGGGGAAGACCCCCCCCCCTCTTCGACTCGAAAGAGGGCTCAAACGATACGAACTAATTGCCCTAAAAAACAACTTTCACCTTCGCAAAACACAGACCCTCATTGATTGAGATATTAAAGCCAATCAAAATGGCGAATAACCATTAAATTATCTATTAAAACTCACGATCGGATTCGGCGATCGGAAGTTGAGAGATTGATTGGACAATCTCAATCAGGAATAACTCGAGCTTGACTCGGCTGGGTCACGACGGCGAGTTCAATCGGATTCTGAAAAAATTAACTTCTCCCTTGTTCCTTTGCATTGATGTATGCAGCAAAAGAAGCTTGGTGTGTTTTCTTGGGTCTCTCGTGGGTTTTGTTAATTTTAAATTTAATTTAACATTAATAATTAATTTTTTTAAAGGTAATTTAATTTAATTAATTGATTAATAATTATAATAATATGCTGATATTAATCTTTTACTTTTACAGTTTTTTCTCATGTTTTTAAAATTAAATAATATAAGTTCTACTTCTGAGAAGCATTGATATTTTTTTTTGGTGGCATATATAATTGTAAAAATTATTAATTACTAATTTAAATAACACAACAAATCCTTCCTTTTTATACCTGTTTACGTACTATACAAACGTCATCGTTTGGCTAGCAGCAAGTTACTGAGCGATGGCCAGTTGAATGCGAATCTTGTGCTTTCGAACATGTCCCGTTCGGCCCATTATATAAATTCAGGCCTATTACAAAATTCAGGCCCAGTTTCATTGGGCCAAGTGTGGATAACCAGGCCCAAATTTTGGGCCATTGTATACTCAGGCCCAAATTCATTGGGCTAATATAGATATTCAGGCCCAAGATGGCGGCCATTATGAAAGTTCAGGCTCAGTTTACTGGGCCCATTATTGAGATTCGGACCTATAAGTGGCCCAATATGAAATCTTGGCCCAGTTTGATGAACTGATTGTGGGCTAAAAACCAATTGCAGGCTCAAATTCTTGGGCTCTCTTGGTCCAAAATAAATCCACCATAGGCCTATTACAAATTCACTGGGCTCAATTTCAAAATGAATCTGATAATGAAAATAATACTTTTGCAGAAAAAAAAAAAGAAAATAATAAAACACTAAAACCATACATGTAATTATCTGATTAAGTAATCCATAATTATCGCAAATTACTGAGTAAAAAGTTGCTCAAAAAAATATGATGCATTTCAAATTACTCGCATTATATTGTCAACTGTGGAAAGAAAATTAATTAAATGATGGAATTATCCTAAATAAAATTAGGAAATAAAAATAAATTGTTGATTAACAAAAAATTCCGTGAAACTGTGATAGGAAGAGAGCCAGCAGAATTTGGGTTGGTCCCCACTTGTCTCCACTTTGCATCAGCCGCACGTGTTAAAAGCTACCAAAAAGTTAAACCAGACGTCACTCTTATTTTTAACAGTGTTACCTTTTCACCACTTGACCTAAATAAACCGCCCGTTATTTTTCACGAACCCGTGGACTTTCTTTTATATAGGGAAAAAAAAAAAATTTTTTTCCACCAAATGGAATATAATGATTCAAAATACATCTCTATCAAAGTTTCTGTCTTTTGTTTTTTGTGATATTTTATTAGGGTTTGAAAATTAGATTCGATCGTATCGCTTCCTCTCTCGATCTTAACCCCTTTCGCCATTATCATCAATTCTTCTATCTTCTTGTTCTTCTTCTTCTTCTTCTTATTATTATTATTTTCATTTATAACTTCGATATTGTTCATTTACCATTCGCATTAGGGTTCGATTACTTATCCTCAAGGTCGATTAGATTTTACCATTTCTTAAATTTCGAAGCTCCTTTAGCTTCTTCTTCTCGGTGAGTTTTCGTTCTTCGTACTGGTACTGCTCTGAGCAGTTGCTAATTATTGATCGTTTCGTTTATATTTCTGGAAATATAATTTTGTTTTGCTTTTTAGTGGTTTTATTTGATGAGAGAATTTTTTTTTTTAATTGGTAGCTTCTATATCTTTTGCAGTGAATGAACTAAAGGGGGCAATTTTTTTTTTAATTTTATTTGTAAAATTGGGTGAGGCATAATGTTTGCTTCGGGCATGGATTCTGCGCGAGAAGCTGGTGGTGCTGGAGTTGCGGGTACGGTCTTAATGCGTTTTGTGTGGCCTCACGGTGGTCGAAGTGTTTTTCTCAGCGGTTCCTTTGACAGGTGAGAATTTTCTTCTTTTGGGTTATTTAATTGGAATATGTTACGGCTTTGATTGATGGGTTGCCCTTTTATTGTGAAGATGGACCAGGCTTGTGCCTATGTCTCCGATGGAAGGTTGTCCTTCTGTATTTCAAGCCATTTGCAGCATAACACCCGGGTATCACCAGGTGGGTTTGCTTTGCTATCAAGGCCAATGATATTTGTACTTTACGTGACATGCACTGGTGAAGTCGTATATCAGCATTTTGATTATTACGCAGTCTAAGTATCAGTGCTATGTGTGGAGGAATTTTTTATTTTTTATTTTTTAAAAAAGAAGAGCAGCAGTTCGTATAAAATTCACTTATAAATGTTGGGAGTTCATGGCAATCGCTTATCCACAATATGGTTGAAGATTTGTCAATTTCATAATGCATGATGGAATGGAAGTTTTCTTTCGAGATACATGTGGACCCTTTGATCAGTTCTGCAGAAAATAAGCTTGAATTACTTTGGAAATAAAATTGATTCATCTAACCTCATGAAAACTTAGGACCTGTGTAAAATATGCTCTAATATACATTTGATGCCATTAATAGCTCATGGAATGCGTGATCATTTTTTTCATATATTGATACACTATGATATTTGACCATGCAGTATAAATTTTTGGTTGATGGAGAATGGCGGCATGATGAACGCCAACCTTGCTTAACAAGTGAATATGGGGTGGTGAACACTGTCTTATTCACCGGGGAATCCAATTTTAATCCTGTCATAGGTCCAGAGGTGCCATTGGGTATGGAATTGGACAACGAGACTTTTAGACGTGTGGTGAGATGATGTTTTGCCTTAATATTTGACATTGATTTCCCAAAATTCCCTTCTTACACTAATGTCCTTTTAGCATTTCAGAAACTGATATTCTACTTATTGCCTATGAAATGCCTTTTCTTCTCTTTTTAAATAAATTGATTTCAGGCTTTTTATTCTGCCATAGGAAAACCTGAGTATCCTCATATTGCAGATTATCAGTTGCAACTTTCTTGGCTGTGTTGACCATCACATATTGGTGTTAGATTGCACATAATGTATAAGAGATGTGATTTATAATGCAGGTCCATGTATCAGATAGCACAGCAAGTGATGTGGTAACAAGGATATCAGAGGCTGACTTACAGGTCTCTCGTCATCGGATTTCTGTATTTTTGTCTACACACACAGCATATGAGTTACTTCCCAAGTCAGGCAAGGTTTGGATCTTTTGCCAACAGTCTTTATTATGTAACTCTTCTTGCGGTTATTCTTTTGTGTGCTAATTACTTGCTTATTCTCCTAATTTAGTTCATAATGACTACAGGTAGTTGCATTTGACGTTGATCTACCGGTAAAGCAAGCATTTCATATTTTGTATGAGCAGGTGTGCAATTTTTCTTTTCTTTCTTTTTTTTTTCTCTCATAACCTTACAATCTTGTTGAATCTACCTATGTACTAAGATTTTAAAATTTCTGTCACATATTCTGAATAGAGATGGCTGGAAGAAAAGAGAGAGAAACACATTTGGACTTAATGCTATATTGACTCTTGGTTTAGTTAACTTGAGTTAATTAAGTTTGCATCTAAAGCAAATTTAAACACTTTACAATTTTCATATGCTAAGTACTCTTCTTGCATTGCAAGTGATTTATTGTTGCGAAAGTACTAATGAAATGATGATAGAAGCATTCTAATGATGGAAAGCACATCACGTAGTAATTAGTATGCTATAATTGTTGGGGCTTTTTGCCCTCTCTTGGTACTTCCTTCTGTGTAATTTTCATGTTAGCACTGATCATTTATTTCATGTTTGAGAGTGGGATCAATTTTTTGTTCATTCTCAAAGCCATTTGGCTCTAGAATCTTTGCCCGGGGCATTCTGGTCTTATCATCGTTTACTTCTTGGTCGGGGATGGGCATTTGTGCATTTTTACTCTTACGGATGAGAACCTATATATGCATTTTTTTTTTCTGATTTAAGCTGTTTCCAGGGAATCCCCATGGCGCCTCTTTGGGACTTCAGCAAGGGCCAGTTTGTTGGAATGCTTAGTGCATTGGATTTCATTTTAATTTTGAGAGAGGTAATTGCATATCAAATCATGTTCTCTCTTCCCTGTTGAGTCTTCTAAATGTAAATTATTTAGTTGTTTATAATTCTGAAACTCAGTTGCTGATTATTTTCTATTGGTGGATTATAGATCGAACAAGATAATAATACCCCTAAAATTTTTTGAGGCGTTGCTCCTCATATTATATTTTACAATAGGTACTGAAATTGAAAAGTAATTTGAACCTTAAAGCAAATTCTATATTGAAGTTTTTCCAACCCCTTCCGCCACCTTGTTCTTGGATACTCTTTTCCTCTGGAATATTCTGCATTCAAATAAACCATAATGTACTTGATGATCTTTAAGAAGTTATCATGATATTCGGCACAACTACTTGCTTATTTATTCCTACCAGATGCTACTGTAATTGGAAAAGGTCTTTGACTGTGCTGTTCTCTGTTACCTGTAATGCTGAGTCACATTCAATTTGCAGCTTGGAAATCATGGATCAAATTTGACAGAGGAAGAGCTTGATACACACACCATATCTGCCTGGAAAGAGGGAAAAGCATATCTGAATAGACAGATTGATGGGCATGCGAGGCCATTTTCTAGACGTATCATCCATGTGAGTTATCGATATGGTGTGCTTGTCCTCCTTGTAAATGACATACTAATATGTGTTTGTAGATATGATTATTTCTTCTTGTTCCTCCATGTCCTTTGCAATGTTGTAACTTGTTCAAGTCAGCGTTAGATAATGTGATGTATGATTTGCCATGGAAAATTTCAGTAGATCTGGATTTTGTTGCTTGATCAAGGGATTTTCTGATTGTGTTAGGCTGGGCCATATGACAATTTGAAAGAGATTGCTTTGAGAATATTGCAAAACGAGGTGGCTACAGTTCCCATCATCCATTCATCTTCAGAAGATGGTTCATTTCCCCAGCTACTGCATCTTGCTTCACTCTCTGGAATACTTAAATGTAAGTCCTTTGGTTGGCTTGCTGAACTATTGCACAAGTTTTATTACTAACAAAAAGATGTTAATTTCCAGGTATTTGCAGGTACTTTAGGCATTGTTCTGCCACTTTGCCCATACTCCAACTGCCAATTTGTGCAATCCCAGTAGGGACATGGGTTCCAAAAATTGGAGAATCTAACAGGCGCCCTTTGGCAATGTTGAGACCAAGTGCTCCACTTAGTTCAGCTTTAAACTTGTTGATTCAAGGTATTATTAGTTTCCTTCAAGCGCAAAAAATGGAAAAATGATTATCCACAGAGAAACAGTCATTCACAATGAAGAAGTTGATATTTCAATGATATTGACCCATATCTTTTTCTAGCAAGGACCTTGGAATTGCAAATGAGTGAATGGGTCCCAGACTTATGAGATTCCACAAATAATCTCGAGCATTTCTCAAAGTTAAAATCACAAAAAGATATGTGATAGGCCTATTTACTTACTAATGGTGCAAATTGGTTAAATAAAATGTATGAGCTGTTCTATTTGCTTGACAAATTTTCTTAGCTGTAACTTTGGATTTAGAGAGAAATAAAGGGGTCTTAGAAAGGCTAATTGGGGATTCCATGGAGATTCATTAGCAAAAAGTACACAAGACCGATAATAGAATGGATATTATTGCACACCTGGAATTTTATGCCAAATTCAAAAATGCCAAGAAACATGTTCTTTGCACAGATGGTTTTATATCTCAGTTAATTTTAATATATAAGTAGCTTTTCTTTCTCTATTCATGCTCTCATGGGGCCGATTACTGCCTATATGAATGTGGATGACTTCCTCTTGCTTAGTTCTTGTTACCATGTGTGAGCAAGATTTTATCATAGGACTCGACGAACATAGCTAGTTATTTTGTTAGGATGTCAAGTTTAGTGGATTGGCCTAATCATATCAGTTTGTCAAGAAGTGGTTCTTATGGTATAATCAACTAGATGATGATATGCTTAAGTCAGTCTAAATTTTATGCGAATCCTTATGCTATTGTATTGTCTTGTCTTTGCAGCTCAAGTAAGTTCAATACCAATAGTTGATGATAATGACTCGTTACTAGATATATATTGTCGAAGGTAAGTAGTTCTTCTCAGTGTAATGAGACTGCATATGGAGTTCAATTTTGCAATTGTTCTCTGATTTTGAGGATAACTGATTGTTTGAACAGTGATATAACTGCTTTGGCAAAAGACAGAGTCTATACCCACATTAATATCAATGAAATGACTATTCATCAGGTACTGCTCTTTTACCCCTTCCAGTTTCTTGAATGAAGTTCAGTGAGCTACCTCATACTGGTTAATTTGAAAGAAGTAACTTAAATTAGTTTTTTCTTTCACATTCTCAACTTGTTGCTGAACTGGATTTTTAAAAGGCAATACTCTTTAGATTCTATAAATTTGGAATTGTCTACATTGATAGATATTGGTCTCATAGGCTGTAGAATTTGAGTTTATATTCTATGGGGAGTGAGGACCTTAGTAGTATACAGGTGCAATTATATTGGAGAATCCTTGATATTGCCTGTGTAAACTTGAACTTCGGTGAGCTCATAAAAAGTTTTAGATTGTACCTACTTGTTGGACCACCTGCATTTGTTTCACTTCATAGGAATGACTACGAGATGTGGTTTTGTTTATGCTAGGCTTTGTTTTTTATGTATGCTTCACCTTGTTTAAACTTTTTGCAATTGAGCAGTCTTTGCAACTGGGACAAGACTCGTACACTCCATATGAATTGAGAAGTCAAAGATGTCAAATGTGTTTGCGTTCCGATACATTGCAAAAAGTAATGGAAAGACTGGCAAACCCAGGTGAATTGAAATTTCTTTCAAAATATCCTTACGAATGTAACTGCACCAAACTAATGGCCCTGAACCCTGGGATATTAGGTGTAAGACGGCTCATAATTGTGGAAGCTGGCAGCAAACGTGTAGAAGGCATTGTTACCCTGAGTGACGTCTTCAAATTCTTGCTTGGATAGTTTAAAGTGACCATGGAAGTTGTAACCCGGAAGAGATTGTGCAGTGGTTTTATGACTGATGGCGAATGTTTTTGCAGCATCTCCTGCCTTGTTCCAAGGAAGACCCACTTTCCACGGTCACTTCGATCCCATTTCTTTGAAATCTACCATTTGATTGACCCTGTGCTTGGTAGCCTAACTTTTAGAATTTAGGCTGAAAACAGGGGTATGCAATGTGAGAGCTGATTCTCTCCTGATTCCTTCATCTCCCCCCTGCCCTTTTTACTAAACACACTGCGAGCCATTGATGTAAATTTCATGTATTTGGGGAGCATGGGACGTGTAATAGTTCTATGCTGTTTCTTTTAAGTAGTTAAAAGAGATGGGGAGGAGCAATATTAAAATGAAATACTCTCCTTTGTTAGTCTGTGATTGGTCCTTACAAAATTTGACAGGGTTGTAACTGCCTTATTTCTTTTCCATTTTTCTTTCATCTTTTTCCTTCTTGTTTTCCCCCTCTTTTATGTGTTACTGATTGGAGTTTTATACTAGCAGGAGAAAAATTTTAAAATTTGCATGCTCTTGCTCGTGAGGCAGCAATTGAGAACTAATGATGTAGAGTGCCAGTTTCTGGCTGGTAGTTGGGTGCTAATTGTGAGATTTCAAGTTTGTGATAGAGTGAATGGGAGAAGGGACCTTCTTATGGTAGATGTAATCAAATTAGATTACTATTATAAATTCATATATTGTAATTATCATCAATTTGCTCATACACTCGATGGTCTGGACGTTAATTTTATACTTCAAATCTTTTTCAATGTAAACAATCTGTCGTCCAGAAACTCTTTTTTCTATTGAGCTGTCGTTTGGAATGCCTCGCGTCATTTGTGAATCTCAGAGTAAGCTTTTCCCTGTTAATGACAGGAAACCTTCCCCTCCATTTCGGTCAATGACGGGGGACCTCTCCTTCCTGCTGTAAACGACGGCGTTTATGCTGATGACCTGGCATACTGTTCTCCGTTTAATACGACGACCCGACCCACAATTATATACAAATGTGTGTGTGTGTGTGTGTGTGTGTGCATATGCACATGATAATATGATCGTCGTCCTAAAGCGGCTTCTAGTCAAACTAGAACAAAGGTCAGCCGAACGAATCGGATCAGTCATCCCATTATCAGAGAATTAAAAGAATCGTTCCGTGAGACGGATGGAAGACCTAAGTGAAGAAGAAAGGAGAGCTCTCAGGGGAAGCAAATTCGCGCCTCTCCCTCCTCCCTCATCTTCACGTTCCTGCCGACCCAGGTTTTTTCCTCTTTTTTTCTTTTAATTCTCTTTTCTTCTGAAGTTTTCTTCAATTTAGGGATTTTGCTTGCTTTATTAACTGGTCTCGTTTTATACCAATAATACATTTGTCTATCGAAATAAGATTGGCTCACCCGGGCGGACCGTTGAAGACGAACAAGGCGGCTGCACTCGCCAAGTTCCTTGAGAGAAAGCTTCAAGATCCTAATGGCTTGTCTTCTATCAATCCCAACCTCGTCGAATTGGCTGTAAAAAACGCCAAAAACACTGTCTCTTCTAGTAATCGATATCCCCCCCTTTCTTTTTGTTTGTACTGTTTGATTTCTTGCATTGGATAATAAGATGGATTCAGACTGGATAAATTTGGTTTTGATGTTTGCTTTGACTTAAAGTCGTAGAAGAGCATAATCTCTATTTTACATGCATTAGTGGTATTCGGGTTTGGATTACTTGCTTCTGTATACTGTTCTTAATTCGTTAGTCAAAGTTAGTTATTAGTCCTTTCAAATTTGAAATGTGTCTTTCAGTAAGTAATCTATCACCTTTAATATTTCCCAAGTATTTAATTGTTACTGAGCTTAATACTGATTGGTTGAGCAGTGACTATCTCATGCTAATGCTACTATTTAAGTAATCTTGATTTTTCATGATTCTTCATTTAGATTGCGTGAGTTCTTTGTTTATGGTCTAATTTTCTTGTCTGCAATATCTTTTAGATCATACTAAGGAAGCTGTGAATAGAAATGCTCCTGATTTTCTTACTTAGTTTCATATATCAGGTGGCACTTCGAATTCTGGAATAATTATTCATCATGTTACTTCATTTGGTGACTCTGAGGTGCTTGGATTTGGCATTCCCATTTTTGTCTTTGATGTTCCTTCTTGTGCAGTTTCTTATTGGTTCAAAAATTTTCAGGACTCTGCAGAAGAAGAAAGAGTGGAAAATTCTTCCCTAAAGAAAAAAAAGAAGAAAAAGAAAAAGGAAAAGAAAAATAAGATTAAAAAACAAAAGGTTCGTCATTGATGGTTTCGTTACTCACTCTCCTTGCATTGTATTGCAACAAAAAGTTTGTTATTGACTGGTAAGAATTCTTTCTATTGCAGCTGGTGGACGATGGTGAATGTGCAAAGTTGAAAAAGCCCAGAAAGAAGCTGAAATTCTGAACACTACTAGTGTTTGTTGGGGATATAGCACTTGAAGAACTTGTTAGATGCTATGAGAACTAGGGGTTGAGACAGCAGAGTGCAAAGAGGATACAGCGTGATGATTGGTAAACTGAAAAAACTAGAATTAGATGTTCATATACCAAAAATCCACAAATCCAAGGATGTGTTGTAGACTTCTTTTAGGGGTCGCGGATCGACTAGAATTTATCACCATTTTCTCCAATTTCCTTTCCTTAATAATTCTTTTATTGGTGTAAGAAATTCTGATGCTTAATTTGCTGGGGACTAGAGCATAGTGGTCTGAATGTTCTAGTTGGTCAGAGTTATTTGTATGCCTCTTCCAAACGATTTTCTTTTTTCTTTTTAACTTTTTTAACTTTTTGGGGTCTCATTCATTTGTAAAAATTTTGGATCATGAACTAATTTGTCAATCGTTAATCGCCACAGATGAAGTTCCATCCACTTTGCAGCAATCCCCGAATTTGGCTTCTGAAATTTTAGTGGATTTGTTTAATCTGGTCTCAAATAATTTTGGATCGATTTAAGACATAAATTGTGGTTTACAATTAATTTTTCTTATTTTAGGGGGGAAAAAAATACAATATTAAGTTTCTACCTCTAAAATTCTTTTACAGAGAAGTGCTTTTTTCCCGTTTCTTCACTTTGTACCATACTTACTAAAGATGCCAACTTTTAGCGACCAATGACCCCAACTTGACATTGATTTCAGAGAACCAAGATTGATTGTGCCTTGGGAGATTTCAGTTTGTAACGGTAGAAAATAGAAACATTGGCAATCGTTGTCAAGGTCTCAAAGAATAAGAGAGGCTGATTCTTGTATTGATGACAGCCGTGGAACCACAGGGTACTTTGGTACATGTACAGATTCCTGTTTAAGATTACCAAACATGAAACAGGAAAAAAGGAATCGAGGGAAATACATTTCCGATTGCCATAATCAGATATTGTACAATTCTTTCTTTTTTTTTCAAAGGGAAGAAACCATGAAATGCAATCATTATGGGCTACGTAGGTATGAGTGCCAATATCTGGTTCCTAATAATCCCCATGTATTTCTGAATATCTGCATATATTGGAAGATTCTGTGAACAGCATGGCTTCAAACTCGTAACTGCAGAATCCAGTGCCTCAGCAACGTCACTTGGGGGAAACTGTCGTTCTGTACATTTCTGCATTTGGTTTTTATAGATATGTAATAATCAGAACCGGAGGCTCTCAAGTGTAACAATTAGCAGGGAAAAAAATTTTACCGGAGAAAAGGAGATTTTGTAAAGAACAGGAAAATATGGAATAAACCCTGAAAGTCCAAAACTCACCTGAATCATGAGCAAAGTAGCTACACATTTTGTAATGAGTTCTGTAGGTATTTGTGCTGCATTTTGATCAGACATATGGTCTGAGTCAGCATCAGGAGCATGACAGTTCGCCCCCACATTTGCTGTGCATGAACTTGACTGATCCTGAGAAGCCAGATTACTCTGAACCAAATTTGTAGCGATTGCAGATCGCATGGCCGGAGAGCTTAAATCATTTACTTGAAGTTGATTATTTACAAAATCAATAGCCTCCTCAATATTCTCCACAATGCTTCCCTCTTTCAAAGATGTCATTGCCTGAAACAGTTTCAATTGGTGTTGGAGTAAAGTATAAAAGGAAAATGAAGTGATCATTGGATAGACTTATAAACCACCTATGCTGTAAGATTGCTCATTATATGAAATGGACAAAAAACACATTTAAACAACTACAGAACAAGACATTATCTACTGTGACTCTGACTTATTAAGTGATCTTCCACACCTGCATAGCCGCGTCAACCATTGTCTGGGCTTTTGCTCTCGAACTTTCCAGAATTTCAGCCACATGAGATCCAGATTCCTGAGTCTCATCTGCAGAATAATCAAAAACACTGCAGTGCCCAACTGGTTCACCTAAACTGGTCATGGGCTTCAACCACATTTGTTGGCAGCTTCCTTGATATGTGTTACGTTGCCTCAAGCAAAAGAGAGCAGAAGAAACCTACACAAATAAGTGATCAAGTCGAGCAATTGACATAACACAATGAAAACTGGGGTGAGGCATTCGGTTCAGTCTATTCAGTTTTATTCTGACTGTTTGGTCTATTCGATTTGCTTTTCAGATTAAATCGATGCACTTCCCAAAGGGATATTGAATTTTTGGTTTTTCAGCTTTCAGTTAACCTGAAAAGACTGACTGCAAAATGCTGCACTTCAACCTTTCTCAAAATGCAGCGTTCATCCCTGCTAAAACTAAACTGACAAGATCCCTAAATCCCATCTTCATTCCTTTTTTACCTCGACTCCTCAGTTTTCACTTTTCATTCTCTCTCAATCTCACTTTTCATTCTCTCTCAATCTCACTCTCATAGCCGTTCACAATCAAAAGTCCCAACCTGCCCCTCATCACCCTCATCAGCTTTTTATCAGCAATTGAATAGCTAATGGGGGGGAAATTCCAGCCATTTCGTGTCTCTTTGCTCCTCATCCGCGACAAGCAACAAATACTGTGTTTTCTACAGTTTTTTGTTTGCTTGATTGTGCATGTCAAGGTACAATAGACTTTTTGCATGAAAATTTTCCAAAGCAGTGAAAAATCCAAATCTATGGCTTTTTATCATTTATTTTTTTGTACACATCTCTATATTTCTATTTTCACCACTTCGCAAATTTTCCAATGTTTAGAGGACTTTTCTCACTTCCATTAAAAAACTGTAGTTTTCTATTGTACATCGCTGACTACGGTTAATTGTGGATTAGGACGGGATGCTGTGGCTTCTTTTTATTTTTTCGGTGCGTGCGCGTGTGTTTTAGGTTGGTGGGGGGATAGGATGAATGGTTTTTAAATTACCAATTATGGAGAAAAGAAGTTGATTGGAACATTTTGGTTTGGTTTGGTTTATTGAGAGTGCATTTTCTTTTATTTGTTTTAGTGGAAAAATCAGGTGAAAACCGACCAAACTGACCAAAAGCTCTATAAAAATATGCAAATCAATCCATGGACTCCTCATACCTGTTCATTAATTTCATTTAACTGAAAAAGAACTGCAGCATAGTGCTTCTTAAAAAGTTCAGAATCCTTGAGAGAATTTTCTCCGTCCTTTTGGTTTTCCACCTCATCATTCAACCTCTTCAACTCAGACACCACAGCCTCCTGCAAGTTCAAATATTTATCAGCTTCTTTCTTAAATATACCAATGCCACCAGGAAAGAGTACTATATATGTCTATCATTGCACTCCAATGCAAAATATAAATGTTTATAATGAAGCATATATAGGCAATGATGATACATCACTAATAAAAAAAATCAAAATAATGCAGCATATACGATGAAGCAAATTCAAATAGCACTTATGATGCAAATATGCTACAACCCAGTGAACGCCAATCATGAAGTTGAGTACATGAAAATTTGCCAAACAGATATATCAAATATGTATTCATAAGATTTGAGAATAAGAATAAAGAAATATCGTTCTTCTTTTCTATATTTTTTTTTAAGTGCTTAAATAAATAAAAATTATTCCACCAGCGGAAAGTATCTAAAGATGGTAAATTCGACCTTCTTATCAAGAGCACGAGTCAACTCAGAAAGAGCTTGGATATCAGCTTCCTTTGCTTGGATGTGTGCAAGAATAAATGGTTGAGCATTTACTGTTTGTTGAGCAATAACAGTTTCACCTGATTCGTTACTAACTTGTGTATTAGAATTTGCTGAAACCCCCTGCACCAAATCAGTTTGTTCTTGAAGCGATGATAAATAATTAAATAATTCTAATTAAAAATGTCAAATGCTAGGCTACAGCAATGAAATTATAGGGATATGGGTTGTTTAAAAAAGAAGTCAAACTAAAGATCAATTGAGAAGATTCGGTCATAGCAACAAGCAAAGTAGATAAGGGCAAATAATTTTGATCCCATTACCAAAGCAGAAACATATTGGTAAAGATCAATCCGCCTCTTTGACATAGATCCACTTTAAATTCAAGATATTATTAGAAGGCCTGTCCCATTAGAGTGCATTTACACAACAAGGAATTTTGTTCGACATCTGATAGAGATTTTTCAGGGCATCTTCCCTAAAGCATGATCTGACTGAAAATTCTAGCCCCAAGGATGATGGATCCATTAGCAATATAAACCTATAAATATCCTTCAGCAAGTATTCAAGCAGTTCATGAGGACAAATAACAGGCATCCCTCACTCCTCTCTGAATAGTGAGGACTTCATGAAGCACAGAGCAAGGGAGTTACAATGCAAAGAGATCCTTAGCATGATTCATCTTAAAATATTGCAATTGCTCATTATATCTAACAGAATTAACCAAAATCCATAAGCACACAATAAAAGTTAGATTCCAAGGACTGCTGACCTTCACATGCTGTAATGAATTGCTGATGTGATGAGTTGATGGGGAACTATGTGGAAGACCATTGGTATTCTCCAGATTTTCACACGTTGCAAATTTTATGTATCCTTCTAGCTTCCTTTCTATAGGATGCCCATTCATCTTGAGATCATTCAAGTTCTCAATAAATTTATTCAAGACAACATTGTGCCTGTTAAGAGATGCAGGCATATTTTCCGATGGATTTAGAGGCATGCAATCAACATCCTGAAAAAAACAATGTATTACTATGATATATGAAAGAAAGAAAGAACAATATAAATTGTTAAAAGGGGAAATATGGCAAAATAGAGTCTCAAAAAGTTAAGATAATTAAGGAATGCACATGCTATCCTTGAAGGATATTCCAAAGTAGCAAGTTTTTCCGCTTCCCATGTGATACAGTTGTCTTCACTTGGGAATTGGAAACAAGCAGCGACACAAAGAGTTTTTGTATCGCGTTGAACAGAACCTAAATAGAGTAATAATCCGGAGCTTCCAGATATACAAACAAACATCATATTCAGGAACCCAAGTTACCAGCACATAGATGTGACATTTTGAGTTTTATAAGCTTGGTTGTTGAAACATGTGTTGGTATATGTCTTGTACTTAACTAGTGATGATGAAATCTCTCCCAGTAAATGAAGGCACAAAGAGACATGCATTTCTAATGCTCATTTAGTCACACAATGCGAGGGCAGAAGCAATCCACCAGTACTAGGAAGGATGCATACACCCATGGCCTCCAAGTCACTACAGAAGAAATTTATCATTGCACCCATGCTCACCTCCAATTCAATACAAATATGAAACCCTTAATTTTTGAAGGCAAAAGGAAAAAAAAATCAAAATGAAAAAAATATCTCTGCAGTCATAGCTAATGTGATGTCACTTTCACAGCAGATACTGGATAAACTTACCAACTAGTTATTAGAGTAGCAAATTCAACAACTAATGAAATACAAAGCTTCTGAAATATTCTGAGTCAATGAAAAGAACCTGCAAATTTCATAAGCAAATTACCTTGACAAATTCAACCCCTAGTTCAGGCTGGTCAAACTGAACTCGACACCTGTTATGATCAACAGTCAGCACACTTCCATCATGAATCTCCCTTGTCTTTGGGTGAAGAGCAATAATACGTTGTCCAACTGCTAACGGTCGAGCCAAATCAGTAGGAAGCCCATCCCTGGTACCTGCACGAAGTTCAGTATAGTGTTTCCTAACAGATTCCCGGTATTGATTAAGCTTCTCTTTCTCTTCCTTCAAAAATTGCTCTGAAAACCTCCGTGGCTTACCAAGGGAACTGCAATTGTGAGAATAATAATTTGTAGATGATGTTTCATAACTATCAAAAGCATGGTATGAAATATGCACAAAAGAGAGCCATATACCTTCTTATGACACCCCATTCAACACGAGTTAACCTTGGAATGTGGCCCAAGCCAACATGATCCAAGTATTCCACAAACTCCCTTTTAGCGAACCATGGGTAATCAATTGCACTGTAGAACCACTCAAAAACACACCATCTCCGAACTTGATACCGGGAAAGACAACTAGAAAGCTTTTTCTGTATTTATCAAACATAAGTATGTCAAATATGTCAGAAATTCAAGAAAACTGTGGAAACATAAATAAGAACCATGCCACTGACCTTAAGTCTGAAGGCACCATCTTTGAATGAAGGAATGGGTATAATGTGTTGGCCAATTACAACATTCTCAGGAGATGGAGAATCTTTATCAATCAATGGTTTTGGTGTGTTTATCTTACGTCTACTCCTCACTTTAGTAGGTAAGTTGAATTGGTTTGAAGAAAAAACTTGTACGGAAGTTGGAACTGAATCATTTGACTCCCTCCCATGGTCCATACTGGAAGTAAATTCCGAAGGTTTCGTCAATTTTCCTTGTTTTTGGTATGCGGTATCGTGAGAGCATTTAGCTTTCTTTATTAAGTCATTTACATCCTCTGTAGCCTACATGAAGAGTGGAAGATAAAAACAACAACAATAATGAACCTAGACATACGAGTACTCAATTTTACATATAGACAGTAGAGTTCCGAGGTAAAAAGGTATTCAACAAGTTATGCAAGGAACTCAAATTGCAGAACAAAAACAATAACATGGATCCTAAATAGCATACTACTGGGAACTATTATTGGAAGGAAAACAAATTTATTGCTAATCATCCATAACAAAAGCAACATAAAAGACATTGAGAGATTAATGACCATTAACAAAGAACTCAAGAGGTCAAGGATTACATATCCTTTTTACTAATCAAATATATCCAATCTCAAAAACATAACCACATGAGGGAAGGCAATCAAGATAGAAACAAAATGAGCAGATATTGCAATATGAATCCTCTATGTTTAGAAACATAACAGGAAGTAATAACAGCAATACCTAATCACAAAAGGCAACTTACATGACATCAGTATTCATTGATCTTATACACTTCAGCAAGGCTGATTTTAAGGAATATATTGAATAACAAGAAAACAGACAAATCCCTCTGTATTCTAAATTGTCAAAAAACTATTAGGGGTAATTTGACCATATATTTGGTTGGCTCTTGATCCAAGAAGGTCTTGTGTTCCTATTGAAGTCTTTACAAATTTAGCCACATTTGTTTCTCGCGTGGTTTAATTAAACCACCTCAGTTAATTTTTTTTAATTTAACTACTCTGCAAAATAACTCATGGTCAATGTGCTATCTTGGGCTGACACTCCATTTAATCTAGGAGCAATCACTTTAGCAGGTAGCGTGTACCTTGAAAGACTCATTTTTTTCACCATTTCTGACTGCTCTTCTGCTAATTAAGACGTTTGGTTGAAAGGATTAATTTGCATGATAATGAAACATTTTTTTTATTTTTGTATTAATCTCCTCTGCCTGGATTCATATCTCCCAAAAACTTTTGGGAGCGCTGCTTGGTTGTTTGACTATTGGTAATCTTTGAGTGTTTTTACTTGCATGATGCAATAGATGGGAATATTTAAATTCATTTATTTAATAAAATTATCGAAAGGACACCTGCTAGAACTTTGAAGCTGAAAAGAATTACACACCTCAACCTTACGAGATTCATCCTGACGAGAATCAACGAGCTCTTCATTTTCTGAAATCTGCAACTTACAAAAAATATACCGATCAAGATAAATATATGTAACATGAATGATACACCATTAAAGAAAGCTTTACGAATAAACTAGTTGGCATCACATAAGACTACAATTAATCCTTACCTTAGATGGCGAGGACTTCTTTCTCCTTTTCCGAATTCCAACACTAATTTGATGAGCTCCATCCTTTACATTCGGAGCAGTGCTAACATCATGAGGGAGAACTTTTCCTTGTTTAGTTGTTTTGGAGGAGGCAACTTTAACTCCAGAACTTGAACGAATCCCTTTCAGCTTGGATTTGGCAACATTTCCAGTCTTTTGTTCCTCAACATGCACAGATGACTCTGGCAGACATAATTACTCAAAATCAGAAATAGATTGCCTCACAGTAACAACACAGCATGTACTCACTAATTTTGCTCAATTTCACAAATCTCCATAACATATGGTTGAGACATACTAACACAGACAGCTCAAACTCATAATAAGAGAGGATGAGAAAAGGACAATCAACAATAAGAAAAAATTTTGGTTTGCACAAATCACAAAAACATTTAAAAGGAATCTCAAGAATATCACATTTCTTGGCTTCTTGAATCCTACATGTATATTTCACTACACAGACTCACCTTGAAACTTATAGGTCAATGTCATTTGAGCCTTAAAAATTAAATCCATATTTTGAAGATAGTGAGAAGGTGAACTATTATTGGCCAAGAATCAGATAATCACTTTAGAATTATCAATAGAACATTCATAACTATTAAGTTTTACAGTAATGTGACAAACAGCACAAAGGGCAGAACAACAAGTATAGCATTATCGAAAGGGTTGTTGATTCTAAATCACTAAAATCATCGGTAAAAACCAATATCCAGATGTTCAAATCAATTCATAACTTATCAGGGTAATTTAATAAAAATACACTGTATAGCTACTACTATTGCATATAACTTATCATGCTAACTGCACAAATTATTATTGCAATCCATCAAATTTGCATTTACTAGATCTTATGGTACAATTTTAATATCAATAAGAAAAAAGAAATAAGAAAGAGATTATCTAGGACTTCTCATGGATATTTTCAATAGCCAAGTTTCCTATATAGCAATGAATTTTCACCTTGAAGGAACCATAACAATTTTCAGAAGAAAATGAAGAGTAGCAGACTATATCAAAGATTTGTCCTTGCATAACGTGTCCTTCAAAACATCTATAAGATTACCTGTATCAACAGGTGCTTCCGGCAACCTCAATGACAGGTCTGCCAGAGCTTGCAATGCGTCAAATGCATCAGCTTCACCTACACAAAAAGAAAAGAAAAAACGAGAAAGGTTATTCAAGGACAGAATGCTTCAACAGAATGATCAAGGAGTGTAGCCAAAGTTGACATTCACAAAGCAGAAACTTAAGAAGTTGGTGAATCAGATTGGAACCAAGTGGGCAGCAGCATCTCCAACCGCACAAAATTTTCATTAGCAAAATTTTCTCCTTTTATCCTCGTAGTTTCACATTATTTCACAGGAGTGACTCCGAAAAAATAATTAAGGTTCTTGATATTCTTTTGATATTGTGAAAGATGCCATTTGGTTATGTGAGGAAGGCCTAGAACAAATTAGGCATTATATGTCAGGTAATATTTTCAAACTTTCAGATGGAAATCAGAATTCTTAATAGGTGAAATTACAAATCCAAATCAATTACTTTTTTTCTGAAAAGTACTTGAAACTGCATGATTTTGGAGAACTGAACAAAAAAATTGATAAAATTGCTACCATACCTTCTCCAAATAGAACTTTTTTACTTCTCTTTCTCAGACCCTTATTGGAGGACCTTGAAAATTTTGTACCCACAACCTCCATTTCTAATTTTCCTTTGACAGCACCCAGCTTCTGTCCTTCCTCTGTCCCACTACAGGCCTCTTTTACATCATCAAAATGGTTGTCTGCATTCTCTTCTGGTGCAGGTTTCTTCCCCTGGTATCTCTTCCCTTTTAGGAGACGTTTATCTCTTGCATAATGTCCAATATCAGCTTCTGTACTTCCCAAGCTTAATTCACAGCCATCCTCGTCCATCTCACCACCACGAAACTTGGTGCTGGTCATCTCTGATTCAGTATGCTGAATACTATGATAAATGAGTTCACAGTTCTAGAGCAAAGTCTATGAAAAAATCGAAAATGAATTACCGTCTGTTCACCATTCCGAGCAGGTGACGGCGTGTCTATTTTTCTGTTCGGTGTTTGTGAGACTTGAGGAGAACCAGCTCTTTGTGAAGCCTCAGTTAATACTAGTGCTATTTCATGAGCAACATCATCATCCAGTGCATCAGTCTTGAATTTCAAACCTTGCCTAATTGGTGAAATATACTTCTCCCCACTGTCTTTGTCCAAAGAATATGAAACAGGGACACGAGGAGTCCTTTTTCCAACAGCCCAAGGTCTGGTTCCTATAAGGATTCCAAGGCATAAACAAAGTTGATCCTCATGGACAATTAATTATATTGGAAAGGAGAGAACCAAACCAGAGAAGTGCAAAATATAGTCAGAGGTGCTAAAGAGAAAATAAATTTAGTGCTGAATTCAATGCAGAAACTTCCAAAACCTACAGCAGCTTCCAATAGAATTTATTAACTACTAATTGTAGAAAATTGCAGTTAACCAGCATAGTTAAAGCAACTTTAACTGCAACCAGTTTCAAGCACATGATAACAAAAGATATGATTTCTCAAAACTCATCACCTCAGAAAGAAAAGAACAGATCATGGAACACAGACACACACACACGCTCACACACAAGCACAGAGTGAGATAGAGAAATATTTCTACCAGAGCGTCTCTTCTTCAACAGTGACAAGCAGCCCGTTACAGCTGGCTGGGATTGCACCATTTGTGGAACTGGTGACGTATCTAATTCTTTCATTCCCCGAGCACGTTTTTGAGGCTTTCGAGGGGAGACTATGGGCCTATTAGTTTCTTGTTCACTGTCACTGTCTTCCTGAAAAATAATAATTCATCAGCTTTGCTGACACACCTTATCCAAAGCAGGTACCATTCCCTCTAATTAGGTTTCTATAACCATATACTCATATACACATCTAAATGCTGATATGTCGATACATGTACAGGATGCAAAAAAACCTTTTTGATTAACCTCTATTTGCAACACAAAAAGGTGTGCCGAGTGTTTAAAAGGAGCAACAACTGAATCTAATTTAGGAAGCATAAAGTGATGGGTAATCTTCAGCACTGCCAAACTAACATGCATGAAGCATGCCCACAAACATCTCACCAGATTATTATAGTGATCCGTCATCATTGCTATTAGTCCAGCCGCAGAAGCATACCCCCTTGGAAGAGATAAGTAAGCCTGAAAATACAGCATATTTTCATTGCTGACTTCAATAAAAAAAGGCCATGCAACATACTGTGTAAAAGAAGAATCTAAGGAATACTGAAAACCATCGTGTGAAATTTTAAAAATTTAAAATGTACATACAAAATCTAGAACTTTCACAAATCAAGATACAATAATAACAACAACTAAGCCTTAGTTCCAAACCAGTTGGGGTCAGCTATATGAATCATTTGTTTATGTTTGCTCAGATCAAATTGATAGCAATGCGAAGCAAAATATAAGTTCGAAAAAAAAAAAATTTTTTTTGTAGGAAAAACAAATTTGAAAGGAAATTTTATATCATTTGATATATTAATAGATAAAACAAAGCATAAGACAAGCAACAAGAACTAATTAGGTTCTGCTACATGAATCTTTTATCTCCATTATGTTCTGTTCATAGCTATATCGTCATTAAGCATCAAGATAACTTATACAGTATATTTAGGTTATCAAAATCACTGCTTACCTTGTTCATGGTATAAAGGGTTTCCACCATTTCCACAGATCGGTCATGCACTGCAACAGCCACCTAAAAACCCAAGGGAAAAGAGAAGATTATGAGATAGTGACATAATGGCCAACAAAGCAAGTTTTGATCCCAACAGACTTAATCCCAATTACAACAAGTGGATCATATCATGCTGGTTCCAAATTACCATGAAAAGAAGCATATTTGTGGTGTTCCATTGATAGTTTATATCTATTAATATATACTAACAAAAAAATCAATACCGACCTTTTCCCAATCCTGTCCATGCTTACGATATGCCCTATAGAATCGCTCAAGCTCTTCCTTGCTCCATTGCGGTCCTAACATGTCAGACAACTTCCTCTTCTGCACATGAAAAAAAGGGTTATCCACTAGGAATGCTCCCAAAATAAAACTTTTAATGAGCTAGTCGTTAATTCCATGGGGCTACCTTAATTTGATGTAGTTCAATAAAGTTATCTGAAGTGGATGTGCAAAGGAACATTATATCTTAGGTAATCAAATAAAACACAATAATCCTCTGACTAAAGCCAGAAACTCACCTTTTGCCTGTTTTTGCTCGCGTTCTCCACATTTTTATTAGAAGACACTTCATTTACGTATGAAAATTGCTTATTCACACTTCTAGACTTTCTTGATGGAGCCATAAGTAGCTTGCTAAAATCTGAATCATGCCAAGAGAGCAAAACCTATGTTAGTTTTTAATATTATCAGTAAGAGTAGCCTAAAAAGATGCTGCAGTCATATATTTTCTCCATAATTTCATGCCCAAATGCTTCCACAAAGTAAGAAAGAAAAAGAAACTTCATTGAGAGAAGAGAAATGAGTAAACAATACCTCGTACATCTCTCAAAAGACAACAAGAATATAAAAACAAACTAAAAACTATGCCCTCCAATCTTTTCATCTGAGCTTAGATCTACCCAAAACGAAGCCCATTAGATTTGAGCTCAGGACCAACAACAACTCAACTGAGCACACACAATAGTTCAACTAAGTTTCTTGAGGATTTAATCTTATTTGAAGATGAAGCAATACAGAGACAATAACGTCCATGCATAACATCCATGTAATTTCTTAACATTGATTGTGACATTAGACAAATGAGCTTAGTATATAACCGTGGACAATTATATGCACCCCAAAATGTGCAGTTATGTGCAGTTTTCTCTTAGGCACAATGCGGCCATGACACTTCTGAGATTTACAGTTATCTGCACATCAATTTTCTGTGTCATCTAAGTGAAATAGCTCACTGAACCCACCTTTCGCTTAAGCAAAAGTTAGAACAACAGAAATGAATCATTTGATAAAGCAGGAGCAAGAAAAAGTTAGCACACAATTGCAACACAAAAGAGATAAAAATGTAGAAGTCGTATAATTGGCTTTGACTAGAAACTAATGCATGAATTTTCCGAAAAACTATTAACTGATTCCGGGAAAGCAAGAGAAAAATGTAAAATTGCTGGCAGAAAATACTAAAAGAAAAGAAAGCTGGAGCAGAATCTTCAGTGAGCTAGAGTTCATTGCTAATGTTTGGACTAACTAAAATGAATTTTCCAATTTTTGACAAGCCAAAAAAGATTTAACGGAGAAATATAAGACATCAAAACAACCAAAACTTCCAGCTAGAACACTGAAATTGAGGAAGAAAGAGATGAAATAAACAATAACAAAACGAGCGTTTACGGATCCTTGATTTCTGGTAACCAAGAAGGAGAAGATAAAACAATTGCATTTCGAATACAAGTTTCCAATTCAAAATCTCACTCAAAGCGAGCTAATTAGCTTAGTCAATTCGAAGTTCGCCTGACCAAGCCAAAGTACAAGAAAGCGCTGAATTCAATATAAGTTTTTATAATTAACAGGTCATTCATGACTCAACTAAGCCCCAAATGCACGACTACACTCGTTTTACTTCTCCGGCCTCTTCAAGAACAAAGCAACAGCGAGGGGAAAAAAAAAAGCAAAAGATATAAAATCGAAATCAAATTCGCATTTATTTTTTATCCCAGTTTCCCACATATTCCCGGAAAACAAATGGAGGCGCTAAGAAGCAGTTTGAAATTGCTCAATTGCATGACCCTAATTGAGAGATTGATGCATAGAGGAACACAACAAAGCGCGAACTTACCGATCAAAACATAGGGTGCTGTAATCTCACCATCGATAGAAGAGGAAGATGTTAAGCCAAAGCAAATCGAGGCGGGAAGCGATCGATCAAGAGGCCATACAATATAGTGAAGAAAGATTTGACAAATAATAATGGAAAAGAAGATGAGGAGGAAGATAAAGAAATTTGGGGGTATAACCGCGAAACTTTAAAAATAATAGAAATTAAAAGACAAAGAGAATTTTGTAATTTTGGTGGGTTAATTCTTTAAAACTCTTATTTTATTTTTTGGTGTGAAATTCGGAGAGTAGAACTAGTTCTGGTGCACGTGGGACCTCTTTTTGGTTCCATCTACCTCTACCGTACGCGTGGCGTTGAAGATTGGATCTTGGTCCGTTGGTTTTACGTCGTTATAAATTGTTTATTTATTTTTCGAAAATGTTTAACAAAAATTTTATTTCTTTTATTCATTTCACGATTTAATAGACATAGAGGGCTTCTTGGGCAAAACCATTGAACATAGTGTTTAATATATTTTCATAAATTGATATATAGGGTTGGTGCATTTTAATTAATTATTTAGAAGTTTAATTGGTTTAAATTTTTTATTTGATTTTGTTTGCAATTAATATTTTTATTTTTTATTTTATTTTCATTTTGCAAAAACACTATTACGTAAATTTTTTTTAACAATTTTATAGTTAAATGTAATATCTATCTATGTAAATTTAATACTTTTTTAGGAAAAACCTTTATATTACATATAATGTTTTCAGCAATATACTTTCATCATACAATTAGTCAAAAAACAGCATTTCTTGAGCGGATATTTTAAATATTATTTTATTAATTATTATAATTTATTTTTTTATAAATTATCAAATTATTAAAAATAACAATTAAAACGCTATTTGAAATAACAATGGATTGCCCTTGCGCGGTCAACAAATTTGTATTAACGCTAGAACTTGTCGCAAGTTAATTCGGAAATGGAAAAAGTCCATCGAAAGCATATCAAAATGATTTATAATAAAAAAATATGAAATTATTTACAATAGTATAATATAATATTGTAATTAAGTTTTATTGTCAAAATAAAATCATAGCAGAGGAACTAAGCGAGTGTTGATACTAAACCTTGAAAATTCCATTATTTAAGACATAAAATCCTTTAAAATATATTAGTATTTTGTATTTTTTTCCTTATTTACTTAATATTAAAAAGACAATAAATATAAAATTATAGAATCTGTAATAAAGATAATTGTATTAAAAATATTCAACGAATATATATAAATTTTATCCAACTAACAACTCTTTGCCCTGCTCTATGCAAAACTCCAATTTGGCCTAATTATCTTTTTATCAATTTAAAAATTTTAAAAATTAACTTTTGAAAAATATACATCCAATTAAATTCTAAAAAAAAAAAATACAATTGTTAGGGGAAAATATTAAATTATAGATATATAGATATTTTAATTATTTTATTTTAAATACAATTTTATAATCGTGTATTTACTTTCAATAAAAATATTTATTATAATTGTGCAACACTTAATGTATCATTTGCCAAAAATTAAAATAGGTGGCCAATTTAGTTTAGGCTAATAAATATAATGCCCTTACCTAATGATATTAATGTTTAATATTATAATAAATAATAATATTGTAATTATAGTATTTATAGTGTTTCAAAGAAGAATTTTTAATAAAAACGAAATAATGAATCCCTGAATGTAGGAGTAGCTAAATTTAAGTCCAACACAAGCGCTGCGTCGTTTTGACATAGGTTTTTGAAAGAGAACTCATTGGTTTGTCTTTCAATCAATTCCAAAGCTTGCTTTCTACCTCAACTCATCGCCGCTTTCTTCGCGCCCTTTACCCAGAAATTGAATCCGACATCTCGACTCCGCAAGCGCCAATCTGCTAGACAAGCAGCCATCTTGTCAACGGCGGCGGGTCATCTCCACGAGCAGCAATCTCCTCTGTATCTCGACGCTCGCAAGTCGCAACACTAGGTGATTTTGCTACTGATACATGTTTTTTTTTATATTGTTTTTTTCTTTTCACTGGAAATTAGTTTGTGGTTTGATTCATTGGTGTAAATAAGTGTCGATAACTCGATAATTATTTTTTATAATTGAATAAGGTGTGTAGCAAAACTGAATGTCTGATCAATCACATACACGGCTAAAAAAATTGAGCTTTTCTCTTTTTGCATTTTTACAGGGAAAGATGGCTTCTTTTTCCTTAGATAGGTTATATGTTAGTTCCAAATATTTGTTCGCAGTTCATTCTTATAGTCAGCAACCAAACTAATTTGGAGGTTCATAAATTAGAAAAAGTCTCCTTTTTTTTTTTCTTCAGAAAAAAGCTTTTCAATAATCTGGTTGTACTGTTTACATCACTCATCAAACAAACTTATTGTTTCTTTTATTACCATACTGGTCAATTACCATACATACACATTAATTTGGATATACTTAGAGGAAAATGATCCATTTATGTACTTTCTTTAGCCTTTATAATGACTTCATTCGTGTGATTGTGAAGATTTACTTTTGTTGCTATAACAAGATTATCAAAAGTAAAAAGTATCATCTTTTCTATGGCTTCCTTCCAATTCTTCTGGAATTTATATTGTGCAATTTGATAATTAAGTGTATCATTTTTTTTTTCTTCCAGTAATCAAGGCTGACAAGTGAAAAGTTACACCCAAAAATGGCTGCTTTGGTTTCTAAATGTTCCCGTGGTATGCTATTTCGCCGCAGTTTGATTGCTATTTGTTCCAATAACTTCTTGCTCTCTTTTAGTTTTTGTCTTAGATGCCAACTTGTTTTTGTTTTCTCAATGCTCTGCATACTTCCACCTCTTGGGGTACTTGTCTTTAGTGTGTTTCTTTTTTATGATGGTATAGATGCTTGCAGATGCTGATATTGGAAATTTATTTTCTTCCTCATGAGCAGTTTAGTTTGGACATGTTAGTAAGAAATGGGGGGTTCATGCTTGGATTATGCTGTGGTGCTTCATGCTTGGACACATTGTATCATAGTAGCTTAGTTCAAGATGATTTATAAATATTGATGTCGGAGAATTATCTGACTTCTGTGAAGCATGCATCTGTTCTGTGCAGAAAGTCATTAGTTAATATCTTCAGCATTTTGTTGCATGGTGCACGTTTTGCAATAGAAGCTGCTTTACTTCTGCATTGAGTAAATGTAGGTTTTTGATATTATGAACTCTTGATCCAAGGTGTAAGTGGCCTGATGTTACGACTTGACTTCTAATTGGAATCTAGAAAAATTGTTCATTAAATGTGAAGTTCTGGTGATGATCTTGATAATGGCTTCTTCTTACTAAATGGTTATGAGTGTGTGGAATTTATGCAAACTTGAATGATTTTATGTTTCTTAGCTTTTTTTTTTTTTTTTTTTTTTGGTTTTCATAGATGTCATGTTATTGCTGGATCTTCAAGATCGTCTAAAGTTCTGTTCTCCTTTTTGCCTTTGATTACTTTTGATGGAAGTATCTCTTAAGTTTTTATTCTTTTCATTAACTGGTGATTTCATATTTGACTCATTTTGTTTCATTTAATTTATTGGGAAACATGACTAGCGGGCCGGTCATTGTTGGGGGCTCTTGACAACAACTTGCCTGGTTTATTGGGGTCATCACATCAGATTACATGCAGTAATTTCATGTCCCAGGTTAGTTGATTTTAAATCTGACGTTTAAGCTTGTAGCTTTGATCATGCAAGATTTTGATTAAGTTTGCTACACATGTGCTTTGATTTCTTCAATTGATGAAATCTCATGTAGAGGCTGGAGAGGCTTTTCATCTAATCTTATATGCAATAACGTGCACTGAAATAATTTATAAGCTGTTGACCAATATCTAGTTTTTTGATGAGTTTGAGGGCTTTCTGCTCTTCCTGCTATAAATGATTGGAAAGAAGCATTTTTATTGATGTTTCCTCCTATAAACAAGAAATGCTGGGGATATGCCAACCCATCTTGAAAAGATTATATATATATATATATATATATATATATATATATATATAGAGAGAGAGAGAGAGAGAGAGAGAGAGAGAGAGAGGCAATTTCAGGTTACTTTAGTTCTACTGCATCTGAAATATAACAGAATCTCCTTTTTATAAATGGTTCTCTGCTATATCCTTTCCTAATCATGGCACTAATATTTCTTAGCATTTTTACAGCAGCAGAGGACTTTCATACAAATGAGGACTGTTCTCAAAGTTGTGGACAATTCAGGTGCAAAAAAGGTGATGTGCATACAAGCTCTGAAAGGGAAGAAAGGTGCAAGATTAGGGGACACCATAATTGCTTCAGTAAAAGAAGCTATGCCGAACGGAAAAGTGAAGAAAGGAAAGGTTGTATATGGTGTTGTTGTGCGTGCGGCAATGCAACGGGGCCGTTGTGATGGGAGTGAGGTCAAGTTTGATGACAATGCTGTTGTACTGGTTGATAAGCAAGGTCAGCCAATCGGGACTAGAGTCTTTGGGCCGGTTCCACACGAGCTAAGGCAGAAAAAGCACGTAAAAATCCTTACTCTGGCAGAGCATATTGCCTGATTGATGATCTTTTTCCTTGAAATTTCTGGTCTTTGTGGTGCTAGGGATTTTTCTATTGTATTTATCCAACTTTTTTAGTCTTTTGTTAAAGAGCTAGACTTTTTCTTATCACTTTTACACTTGGATATGGATAACGACTTTATCCTTAGCATTAGCATCTGGTCTTTGTTCTGGAGCAATAAAAATGAAATGGGGAATGATAATGTTTTGAGATCAAATTCTAACTCTGACGATCTTCTTAATTAAAATGAGAAATGTACTATTTCATCCATACTGGCAGAAATGTCCATTTTATGTTGTTTCTCTAAATATTGCATATTTTGTTTATTGAATTTTAAATTTAAAAATCAGTTGCAATTATCTTATCATCGCATTACTCTCAGGATTGACATGCCAGAGAAACCAAAAGACAAAGCATCAGAATAAAATTGAAAAGCCCAAGCAAAATGATATCAGTTGGATCCATTATGGCCTTGGGACGCTTTAGCTCAAGCTCAAGGCCAGCAACGACTGAAAGAGAATAATTTTTTTTTTTTTTTTTTAAAGAAGGCCCAACTAAGAAAAATAGCTCGCCGACATCTGGTTGATAAGATATGGTTACAACAGTACAAAACCTAGCAAATGTAAGCAAATCTTAGAAAAGTGCTGCTTGTGGCCGAATCTTGTCCAAGTCAAACAAAACAACTTTCCACCTGGTGACCGGTTACTCCGGTCTTTTCCCGTCGCAGTCAACCTCTATCATCCACCGGATACACCCGGTCTCTTCCCCTTTTACCTGCTGGGCAAATAACTCCGCATTTATAGACTTCTTACCTACTACACTACCCCTAACACCTCCAGTCATTTCCAATACAGATGCTGACATTATACATATCTTAGCCGTCCATTTTACCGGAATGGATCTGAGCCATTGAATGGGAAATTCACCGCAACTGAATACAACTGAAACAAACCTCCTCATGATGTTTACGTGCTTTGATTTTTATTTAACAGATTTGGCAACGATGCCCACGCTCTACTCAAATACTCGCTGCTTACTCGCTTCGACAATTAATTAAACCAAACTAAATGCGTTACTGTACGTAAGCACGCGAGCTTAATCTTGGTCATCTTAGACTCTCTTTTCTTTCTTTTGATACCGCTTTCATATTGCACTCTTTCTGATAGAAAATAACTAGTCACCCACCCTTCTTATATTTAGATAATTTTTTTTAATTTTAATCATTAAAATTAAATAGTTATTTTTTTTGCATTTTGAATATTTTATAAATTTATTAAAAATAATAATTTTATTTATTAAAATATTAAAAGAAAAAGAAAGAAAGGGAAAAATATCTGGCAACTCCATGCCCGTTCCCATTCCGGCTCTCCTATGCCTGACTTCCCAAAGAAGCAGCCGTGTCCCACTCATTGCAAATTCTACTTGAATTGTTGGAGTTGAAGTTTCTATTCTATGCATTTTGGTTTGTTTGCGCGTGAGGACGCTGTGCGATGGAGCGTTCAGAATCCAGCTAAGGTCACCACAGGAATTTTGGCGATTACGTGGCAGTATTTGTTTGGTCAATAGAAAAAAGCATCAGCACCGCCGGGTGTCTTTATCTTGCGTCCTTCTCCCAAATTTCCTAGGTGTTTCAGATTGAAAGTCATGCAATAGAACTAATTTGTCCCTATTTGGTTAATGCTTTGGAACTTTTAACCAAAAACCAAAGGTCATTACACTGCCAAAATCATTATTTGTCCATAATTAGAGCAAGAAAAGGCCATGGATGAAGCCCTGTAATAAAGGGCATGTGCAGTAATTGGAATGGGCTTCTAATTTAATTTTAGGCTTTAGTTGTTTAAAAATAATTTATCTAATTTAATATTTTGTTTTATTTAAATGACAAATATAATTTTCAAACAGGTTTCATGTTATATAATAAGATTTTGTTGGCATATACCTACTGGGTTGCCCATCAAATCCAAATATATTAGCACTATATATATATATATATATATATATCAAGTATGCCCAAATCCAGCTAGATTTATATTTATAAATTTCATAATTCTATCAAAAAATATTTAAATTCATGATATCTTGTAATTTATTAACAGTGTTACAAAATATTTATTTTTGTATAATTAATTCCTCACAGAAAAGGCGATCGAGCGGTGCACATTCAATGCATTAAGCTAATGCTTTTCACAATTCCATACTGTATAAATAATTTTGTCATACTCATTGCAAGTTAATTTATAAATTTCAAAATTCTATCTAATTGAATTGGTAATATGCATGTCATGATATAATAAATTTTTATTATTAGGAAGCGAAAGATAAATCTGAGTTTAAAACAACCTCCGACCTATACAAATAGATAGGATAATTAAATTTTTTAATATGGAAATTTATGGTATTGGAACAATTTGCACATTATTAAAATGTGGTGCAATTTTGGTCACATCATGCAATAGTGGAGGGGCCAGGGTGGTCTTGGCCTCCTCCGCAAACTTATTATTTTCATATTTTTAGCATTAAATAACATAAAATGTATTTTTTTTTTTTTGTTTAAAAAATTAAATTGGCCATGAAATAAGTTTGATAAAATCAGTTGATATTATATATTGGGGATCAGAAATGAATTTCGTGTGCAGCGAATAAAAAAATAATCATTAATAGTAGAAATTATAAAAATATAATATCATTTTTAATTTTCAGTTTTTAATACTTAAAAACTTATAAAAAATAATTTTATTTTTTTTCCATCATATAGAAAAGAGAAAAATTGAGAAATTTATATTTTATTTTAAGGAAAAGAATAATTAATGTATATTACATATAAATAAATGTTAAAAAAAATGGTCCCCTCTTTGTACTCTTTTTACAAATTTAAGGAAGATCCTCTTTTCGTGCCACGTTACCCTCTTCTCTTTTCATTACACTCACTGACATAAGATTAGCTTAATTAGTTAAATTAATACTTCCATTAACTCTTTTGTAATAACCTCACGACAAAAAGACATCTCTATCACAACCAATAAGCACCGCCATTCCACTAAGGATCGACAAAAGTCAAGGGCATTAAGGCCATTTCGTATAACAAAATGACTATAAGTAACAACAGTTGTTGGTTACACAGTTTCTTCGACTTCTGCTTCTTCCTCAACATATACTTTTATTATTTTATTTTTATTTTTATTTTTATACTTTTTATTTACATTAAAAATAAGCATTATTTTAGGTGATTTCTTCTCTGTTTGGCGCGTATATAAACCACCAAAGCAGAGGAAAAAAGAAAAGATAAAAAACCATCGCTTTGAAAGCTGATAGAGCGAGAGAGAAAGTAGAGAGAGAAACACAAAATCAAAAAAACCAAACACTGTGTAAGTCTGTTGAGAGTGAGAAGAAAAAGAACAAAAAAAAAAAAAAAACAAAAAACAAAAAACCCCAAAGCAAAATCTAAAAAATTAAAACTCTTTCTTCAGTTTATCACACTACTTTCCCTCTCTAGAAGCGAAGACACGAGCGCACCCCATTTGATCGGAGCCTCATTCTGTTAACTGTCCGAAAGCCGGTATAATTCCACCGTTTCCGTCCGGTTCCGATAATTTCGGGATGGACCGGTACGGTCGGAACCAGGAGGGCTCACAGTCCGATCCGTCGCCGGAATGGACAACCCCGGGACCTGAAAGCGGGCTTGAAGGTGAGTTAATTTCACCTGCATTCCAATTTCGGGAGATGGAAATGGGTATTATAAGTATGATCTTATTATTTTTGGTTTTTGGATTGTGATTATTTGTTTATTTATTTGTTGTGGTTGTTTTTGTCTGAATGTAGAGGGTGTTTGGCAGCTGGGATTAGGGGAAGGAGAATCCGGATATCCGGAGAGACCCGACGAGGCCAATTGTATCTATTACTTGAGGACCGGGTTTTGCGGGTACGGGGCGAGGTGTCGGTTCAATCACCCGCGAGACCGAGGCGCGGTAATTCTGGTTGATTACCTTTTGGTTTCGTCTTGAATTAAGCTTTGATTGGAGCTCTCATGATTCATCCTTTCAGAGTGATAAATGAATGTTTTATTGGGTTCGATTGAGTATGATCTTGTGGTTTTTGAATTGAGATGGACAACTATTTGCTAATTTGATAAGGGGTGTTTGATATGTGGGATTATTATGAAATGGGTGAACTCTGAACTCAGTGTAGAAAGTTTACGTTGTTACTTAATAAGATCTGGCATGATAACTTGTTTTGTTAATATTACCCAGGTAATAGGAGCTGCAAGAGCTGGTGCTGGGGAGTTTCCTGAGCGAGTCGGCCAGCCTGTGTGCCAGGTGCTTAATACATTTGTCTTTATTCGAAAATAGAGCTTGGATATATGCCAATTTTAACAATGTACATTCACTGCATTCTTCCTTGTAATGTGGATACATATGGGTTAAGTGAGAATTGTTGTTGTTTTGTGATGCATTGTTCAGGTCTATGTTTCGTATAATTGCAAGTTCTACTAAGCTGATGATGCTGTTCTTACTTGATTTGCAGTATTATATGCGTACAGGGACTTGCAAATTTGGTGCTTCCTGCAAGTACCACCATCCTAAGCAGGAAGGTGGTTCTGTTAGTCCTGTGTCCCTAAATTATTATGGATACCCATTACGTCCGGTCTGTATATTTCTGCATTGGTGTTTAATGTCCTGTCCCTTTTATCACATTGGTCTCCTCTCCTGAGCTTGAAGTTAAGTTTGCCTAACATTTGAGTTTTTAACTGTCACAGGGTGAAAAAGAATGTACATACTATGTAAAAACAGGGCAGTGTAAATTCGGTGCAACATGTAAATTCCATCACCCGCAGCCAGCTAACTTACAGATTGTACCACAATCACCGGCTCCCCAAGTTGCACCTGTGCCAGCTCCAATTCCTGCTCCTGCATTGTATCCTCCATCTGTTCCTTCTACTCAACAATATGGATTAGTAGTTGCGAGGCCTTCTCTTCTGCCGAGCTCTTATGTACAAGGTCCTTATGGTCCAATGCTGCTTTCCCCTGGTGTAGTTCCCTATCCAAGTTGGAGTCCCTACCCGGTATGTGTATGGATGCTTTCTTTATTGCATAGAATCTGGTTGAATTTATTTATTGTTATCATTTGTCATACATCCTTGTGTAGGCACCTGTAAGTCCAGTTGCATCTCCTAGCACTCAGCCAGGAGTTGGATCAGGCTCTTTGTATCAACTATCTCCTTCAGCACCTGCTTACACAGGAGCTTATCAATCCATGCCTTCTTCAGTTGGTCCATCAAGCAGCAGCCAGAAGGAACCCTTTTTTCCAGAAAGACCTGACCAACCAGAATGTCAGTATTATATGAAAACTGGCAACTGTAAATTTGGATCGTCCTGTAGATATCATCATCCACCAGAGTTGATTGCACCAAAAACTAATGTTGTACTTAGCCCTATCGGCCTTCCTCTACGTCCAGTAAGAATCTGATAAAAATTTCTCTATATTGTGATTCTTTATGTCAAGATATGGATATCTGACATTCCTAAAGTTGGAAAATAAATCAGGCATATTGTTTTCTAGATTGCATTATGATATTTGTATTAATGTGGTGTTTAACGAAGATTTATACAAAGGCATCTACATATATAATTATCTGTTTCCAGTGATACCTATTCAATCTCTCCCTCCATCTTTCTTTATCTTCTTCTCCCTCTCTCTTCTTTTTCTTCGCTCGATAAATTATGTTGGATATGTTCTCAAGTCTCTTTCTACACTCCCCTCCCCTTCTTTCCTTTTGAGAGTATTTTTATACATGTACAAATTGCTAGACCTATTGTTACAACAGTGACATGCAAACCGACATTACTTCTCTGAATGTTGAGAGCTTCTTAGGGAAAGTTATCTTTACTTGTCTTTAGTGTTTGGTGCTTGCCTAGAGATGTCATTTTGTTGGTTTGCATTGTCATTTTTCCTGCCTTTCAACGCAAGTTGCGCATGCTTTAAATTTTTTTCTTTTCCTTTTTTACTGCTTAATGCCATAGTTGGATTTGAAATATAAAGTTCATTAATTACTCCTATTTCAACTTTTCTGTGGATTGTCTTTGTCAATGTTTTGTAGGCTTAGATTAATGTCTTTCAAACATGTTTCTATTGTCGGAAATAAGAGAGGAACATTCCTCTGCTTCCTTTCTTCCTTAGAAATTTTTAACTTAACAAGACGAGAAACTCCTATGCTCTGTAATCATAAAAATGGTCCAGTAGTTGTATGTGTAAAATTTAAACTTTGTCATTTCTTGTAATGATACTTTGAACATTATGTTTTGATCTCTGCTGTAGCATGATGCTAGTTCTTCTTGCACAATATTTAGGGTGAGACAGTACTTGTTGTGCTTTTGAAATACAAGAGGCTATAAATTATTGCCTTCAAATTGTTTTTTGGATGCGGATATATCTATCTGAGTTCTGTGATGAACAGACTGCCCATGCATTCAAGCCAATAGAAGCTCAGCATCCCTGTATGATTGCCAATAAGAGCAGAATGAGTCACTGTAACTGTTTTGATGAGTTTTATTTCCTTTTTTTGGCCTGGATGAATGCTGGAAATAGAAAACTACTTTTGACACATAATAATTCTCTGCTTGCCTCGTGTGTCCTGTTATTCTTGGCATTTTTTGCACATTTCAATTATCTATCATTGCCACAGCTGACTTTGGTCTTAACTCGAATTTTTTAATATTTAAATTTGAAATTTTGGCTAATATTATTCATTTTGGAAGACTGTCAATTTATAATTTTGAAAGATGTCATTTTATGGTTGATGAGAAACTTGTTAGTTCCTCTGTTATTTTCTAGCTAGAAACTTATGCTATTCTACCATTTTTTAAATAAGCTGTTAGGTGTACTTGTTGTTTTTTTTAACCTTGGAGTCTCCTTGGGAATAATTTGCATCAAAATCTTTGTTTGTTGCGAAATCCAAACTACAGTGAGCAGTTTTCATAACTTTTTGATATGAGTGGAAGGTCACTTGCATTCTTCTCTATAGAAAGATTTTTCTTTCCTCTTTCCTTTCGTGTGAGATGTAAGCATCTTTGTCATTCTTTGTTGGTTGCTAAAATTTGTGTATCAGTTCATTTCATGGGAGTCTTTCTAATAGGGCATTATAGGTGAGCTAGCCTGTGGTGCTCCAAAGAGTTTGCTAGATGAATGAGGATATTATGCTACTTGCATTGATGAAATTTGGGTTTATTTTTGTTGAAAAGATTTGTTCACTGATTTACTGCAAGTGCAATATTTTTCTGTGATTGACTAAATAATTAATGACTTATCATATCTTGAGAAATAACTGTGGCAGGATGTCATCGTTGTAAATTGTTCAACTTTGAACGAGAATTTTTATGTTCCTGGCATTGTGCAATGGGTTAATGCTTTATTATACAATCAACTGAACAAGTTTTTTGGAGTTTGTTTTGTTAGTTTAAGGTTTCCACAGGAAGGGTTTTAGTTGGTGGATTTCCATATCTGTCTGATATATTTTTCATTACTGCAACTACTGTAAATCATAATGCTGAGACATTTAATAAAATTCTTTCTCTTGTTAATTCTCGGTGTATCTTTGGGAGTTTGGAGATGGTAGGATTCTGATTCATCTTAATCACTTTACCTTAATCTTTATAAAGCTATATCTTGTTTAGGGGACATGTTTGTATGTTTTCCTGACTTTTCCTTTTAATCTTGACGGTACAAATGTCTCTGCTATGAGTTTGCAAGCAAATTTAGGCCAGCTTCTGAAATTGACTCAGAGAAATTGAACAATCCTATGAAGCTCTTGGTTTTTGTTGTGTACTTAAAAAATAGCTGTGATTAGTGGAATAACAAGAAATAGATGAATTAGGTTTTGCAAGTTATTGGAATTTACAATTGACTGATCCTGTTGCATCCCTGAAATGGTCTTAGAGTTCTCAGATATCAGATATTTTTATTGTCTCTGCATTCTCTCTCTATTTCTCTTCTGCATTTTTTATGATATTTGTGCATGCTTTAGCATACTCATGTAAGGTTGTGAAAGCCAATTTTGAGGAGCGGTCAAAGCATACTCATGGTGATTTAAAAACATTTAAAGGTTTGTCATTGTTAATGTGATATCATTTTTCAAATGTCAAGTCATGTCATATTTATTTAAGAGATCTTCCATAATGCAGTTAGATGCATTGGCATGGTGTCATGCACCTGGGCTGTGTGTCTAGTATTAGACAATTCATCCATTCCTTTGTTTGCTACATGCCTCCAATTAACGATAGAACTATTTGAACTTCTTGTTTGCAACTACTCTTTACAGTATCATGTTCAGCGTTTCGTTTACTGTATTCATACTAGGTCAAAGATATGTTATTTTATTTTTATTGTTTGTTGTGCATTCTCCACCTGCTTATGTTGGTTCTGAAGATTTAATCACATGTGAAATTTATGTTTCCTGGTGCTCTAGTTTCCTATGAGTTTGTTTATGTGTTGTGGTGCATCTGATGTTCTTTTATTGTGATCAGGGTGCACCACCTTGTACACATTATACGCAACGGGGACAATGCAAGTTTGGACCTGCTTGCAAATTTGATCATCCAATGGGAACATTGAGTTACAGTCCATCTGCATCTTCTCTTGCTGATATGCCTGTTGCACCTTATCCTGTGGGCTCTACAATTGGTACTCTAGCCCCATCATCCTCATCTTCGGAGTTGCGGCCTGAGCTTATTTCAGGGTCAAGCAAGGATTCCAGTTCGACCAGGATGTCTTCATCAATGAGCACATCGAGTGGATTGGTAGGTTCAACTTTTTCAAAGATTGGACCTGTCTCCCATTCTGGTGTGCAACAGTCTAGCCAGAGTTCTGGCGCTTCATCAAGCAGCAGCATGGAGGCGCACACCTCAAGCTAAGCAAAAATATGAAACAACTTTTTGATCAAATTCACGAAAAACAACTTTTTTTTTTCTTTTCTTTTTTTTTTTTCTCTAATATGCTTTGCACGAGCTTTGCTACATACGCAATATCAGGTAAACTTTTGGTAGAAAAACAATAATTACTTTCTAGTAACGGCCGTTGCAGCTAAACATTGGTGCAACGCATCTTGAGCGTGAAAAAGGAGCCTCCCAGCAAAACAAAATGAAAAAAAAAAAAAAAAAAAAAAGATGGAAGCATTTTTTTTCTTAAAAAGAAACAACAGATCCAATGATTTCAAGATAGATTTATTGAATAATCATTATTTGGATTGTTCCAATTTGTTTGAATGTTATTATATGCCCCGAACACTGACAATTTAAGTGAATGGTAGGATGTACACAATTCTTGTGGTATTATCTATCTTGGTGTTAGTCTAACAAGCACCTTCTGATATTTGTGGAAATGGTCTTTCCTTCTGAATTATCAATTAGTTTACATGATTACATCTCCTGTTCGTGAAACTAGTTAAACGTTTCCCACATGAGGTGGATGAGCGTTCTCCTATATTCTGATTCTGTCATTGTAGGTCTTCAAATTCATAGACGAGGCTGAGTTCTTTGCTAGCTATGGTAGTTGATTGATGGGTTGTATAATAGCTGTGCTGTGCATAAATAAAATTTGATTGCTGCAAAGTTGATGCTATATATATTCTAGGAATTCTTTTAACTCTATTGATTTTGAAATGATGGTAACCCAGACATACTATGCAGTTGTCAGCTAAAGAGTCAATCCACCCTTGACCTCATTATCCTTGTCATCAACTCCTCAAATTAAAAATACTCTGGCATCAAAGTGAAAATGGTAAAGATGTAAAGAAGCGATTATTATATTATGTTATGTAAGTAGTCCATAAATGCAAAATTTGGCAAATAGATGAACAACCAATGTTTCTAATTATAGGTTTTATGTTGGGATGGTCCTATTCAACAATATCTGGATGTTAGGACCAAACTACAAACGCCATAAAGTTAATAATAGGACGGACCAATTAGAAACCAGAAAAATGTAAAAGAAGGGCATAGCTAGGGGCTTTGGTGGTGGTTTAGTGATTAATGAATCAATCATTCAGCAACTTATTTGTCATTTTTAATATCTAATGTTAGCATTGTCGTGAAAAGATGAGGCAAATAGCCGTAAAGACAGACACCAATCAGTCAATAATATTTTTTATATTTTGCATATCTAATAATATTAATCAGCAGGATAAAGAACACTTTATGCCCTTGAAACCAGAAAGACTATTGAGGAGCTTTTCCAAACCCGCTTTTTTTTCTTTTTTTTTTTTTTTTTTTTTTTTTTTGCTTTTTAAAACTCATAGGACTTACAGATTCCACATCTCTTTCTTGCTCACACATGGAAGCTTTCTTTGTAATTACATTGGAAAAAGAAGACAGACAAAAATAGTGCATGTTAATGTGTGACTAAATAGTTTTCCCACACAACATGCCGGCATAATCTTGTGATACTATTGCATTTTTTTTTTCACTGCATAACAAACTTAGGTTGGACTCCCTTCTCTCAATATTTAAAAGAACAACATAAAATAAAATAAAAACCCTACTTAATTATCAGTAGAGTGAATAGCCAAACTCGATTGTATCACCATAAGGAGGAAATGATGTGGTGCAAGATACTGAAGAAGAAGAAGAAGAAGAAGAGGAAGAAGTACTAGCTTGAGGCATTACTGTCCCAATATAACTAGTACGATCATTGGTGCTTGGATACAAAGCTTCCATGCACACATCTCCTGCCATTAATGGGTTATTGATTATTGCAGATAACTGATTTGAGTTAAATTCCCATGACTGTTGATTTCCCCAGAATCCATTGTTGAGTTCTTCAAAGCAGGGAAAATTTTCAGGGGTAAGTGCTTTAGTTGGTGCACCTGTAGTATTTATAGGAAATGCATAACTATTATTGTTACAATGTAGTTGGTTTTGGATAGAGCCAAAGTTTTGATCATTTGGAGCTTTGAATTTGTAAGTTATGGAATTTGTAGCACTTGTAGGATTATTAGAAGAGGGTGGGGGCCTTAGGCAATTATCAGGTACAATGCAACCCAAATAGCCTGAGTTAGTATCATCTTTGGAAAAGAAGAAACTATTATCATATGTTGATTGATCAGTTGAAATCTGATTATCAGAAGTACTTATTTGGTTATTGGGTATCTGAAAATTCTGACAAGTCTCAAGCTTTGTTGGACTGTCATTGTTAACGGGTTGTTGCTTATAATTACTTTGAATATCACTGAGGAACTGTGATGGTGGCAAGAAAGCTTGAACATCAAATGGAGTAAGAAGAGAGTGAAAAGTACCATTGTCAGTGTAAACAAAGTTAGTTCTTGCTTGAGTGCCTTTCATAGAAAGAGCAGCCCTATCATAAGCAAGAGCTGCTTCTTGAGCAGTATCGAAAGTTCCAAGCCAATGCCTTTCTTTAGTCGTCGGGTCTCTAATTTCTGCAGCATATCTACCCCAAGGTCTTCTTCTAACTCCAAGAAACCTACCAGGCTCTGCTTGCTTTCTCGATCTGCCTCTTCTTTCTCCACTTTGAGTTGGAGATGTGTTTCTTTGAATAAGAGCAAACCCACCATGTATTTTAACTTGTTCATATAAGGGTTTATCTAAGGTTTTGGAGGTAGACATTGCTATATTAAGCAGTTAAGAGAAAAAGAAAAAGGAAAGAAAAGATTTTTGGGCTGAGAGAGAGAGAGAGAGAGATAGATGGAATGGGAGTGAGTGAGCAAGTGAAGTCTAAAAAGATTTCGTGTGGAATAGAGAGTGAAGGCGCAGTGAAGTCTTTTAAAGACACTGATTTAATCATGGAGTGAAGGAAAAGGACACTGTAGATGTCATTTTTTGGAAGCCATGCTCTCCCTTTTACACCTACTTTCTAAATCTTGCTCTCTCTCTCTCTCTTTTTTTTCCCTTCTAATTTCCAATAGCCAATGCCTAGTGATTCTTTAATCTAAGTTTTGGGTGTTTCCCATAATGATAAAGAAAGACAGTTGCCCTACAACTCAAGTAATTAATTCATCTTACAATGGAGAAATTTAAGTTCCTTTTTCTTATTTTCATTTCTAATTTTTTATTATTTAATCAGAACAAATGCAAGCAGGAAGAGTTTGTCAATCATAAATTAATTAATTCTATATATTCTGATTAATATATTAATTAATGAGGTCAACATTACATAAGGTGAATGCAAGCGGTAAATATTTGTTAATTGTAAATTTAATTAATGACAAGATAAGAATAATTAGATTTAAACTAAATTAATAGCATGCCTAGTTCACGTGCAGACTCAGTAGCCAGGCAATAGCTCTCTCACCATTTTTTTGATGTCATAAGCATTGCCAATCGCAGAGGAATGTCAAGCTAAAAGTATATAGATATATATACAAATTAAACTCAGAGAAAAAATTAGAAGAAGAAGAAGAAGAAACCGTATCTGTGTTGGATTTACTCAGAATCACCAAATATAAAGAATCTGAAATATTTGTATATGCACATGTGAATCCGCATTTTATGCAAAATGAACCGATGAAATTAATTTGTCTGCTTCATAATTTTCAAAGGGAGCAGTTAAAGTTTTAGTTTTAATCAAACCAAGAATTGTCTTAATAACTATAGCTAAGGATTAAGAAATTCAAGTTAGGCTCTCATGTCTTGGCTCGTACAAACAATTGAACAACCCCACTTCGTAGTGCCAAAAACAAAAAATAACCATAAGTCAATCTTTTAGCTTTCTTTTGTTTGTCTCCTTCGCATAATTTTTTATTTCTTTTACCTATTAAATCTCCTTTTTCTTCAAATTTGTGCATTTTATTCGAATAAATATAGAACCAAAATGGACAGAATTTCACCTCCTTCCTTTCGTCTTTCTTTCGGGAAGAAAAGATTAAGAAAATCCTATTGATTGCAGCGTTTTGTAGACCTTCAGTATCCAAGGATTGAGGATTCACCCATTTGATTTAAGAAAATAGTAACTCGATATACAAAATACCGTATAATACAAGTAGCTTTTCCTCATTATGTTTAATTAAGAATTAATGATAGAAAATTGTGAAATTATGACAAAGATTATATGCACACGAAACGGGAAGATAGCAGTTGACCACGGTCTTTTACATAAGGTATATATATATATATATATTATGAAGTGGGTTTGATTTGAGTGAATAGACAAAAGGTCAAGATAGTAAGAGTTGGCCAATTGTTTTTGCTTGTGAGCTTCTTCTTCTCCTCTACTTGCAACCCTAAAGAGGAAATTGTTTTAGGTCAAGAGATCTCACCACTTTCAGATTTATGAATGCACTATTGGGCCTTTGGATCCTATAAATATTAATTAATAACCCTATGAACCATTGTTGAAAGTTGAAATCACAAGAGAATTAGAGAAATGAGGGTCTCTGTCTTTGATCTCAAAAAGTTGGCAAAAAGGGGTTTAGTCAAAAGGGCAATGAATCAAAAGCTTGAAGAACACTATGGATTAAACTGCCCAAACATAAGCTATAAGTGGGTCACTGCCATTACATTTAATTTTAAAAAAAAATTACTTTTTCAAAATGTTTTCCTTCTGATGAAGCCTAAAATGGCATTGGGAATGACATAAACAAATGATAATAAAATGGGTCAACCTCTTTTTTTTTTTTTTTTCTCCTTTTTACAATTTCTTAATGCTACAATTTGCTTTTTATCACTATAGACCTAAATAAATTGAAGTATGGGGAAAAAAGTGGAAATGAAAACTAAGCAATCATATATATTATTAATAATAACAATCATTTTAACATTTCCTTTTAGAATGAGTAGCATAGTCTTAGAATCTATGACCCTTGACTCTTCCACTCAGAATTTGAAGAAAGAGTTTCATTTGATTCAGCAAATTGCATGTGGACTGCATAAATATACATAGAACTAATATTGTGGGAAGAAAGAAAGAAAGAAAGAAATGAATAGTTAAAATGAATTATGAGGAGAAAATTTATCATTATGGTCTGATCGAACTTTTCACGTATTTAATCTTATGATGTTTTGTGTTGAATGGTTGGATGAAAGAGAGGTAAATTTTACAAAAGGAATAGAGGAAAGGTTAGTCAAGAGCCATTCTAAAAAGGAGTGAACTAGTTGGAATGCAAGAGGACAGTTTTGACAAAGTTTTGAGTTCCTTAAAATGGATGTTTTATTTTTATTTTTTTTTTCTTAAAAAACTATAATAATATAATAATATAACTTTTAGGGTTGGACGGTGTAGGGGTCTCTTTCTCCAAACTCTTGACATGGAAGATTGATTGTACTTGTTTGAGTCAGATGAGAATTTTGCACTTTCTCCTAAACACTACAACTTTTTGTTAGTGTTAAAGGTGATCCGGATTTACGGGAAAAAAGAAAACAAAAGATACTTAAATTTGTCTTTCTAACCACTTAAAGACTTTGCCTTTTTCTTTTTCTTCCATAAATCACAAATTAACAGAATTTACTTATTTATTTATTTTCCTGTGATTCAATGTAGTTTATTTTATTATTAATAATCCAACAGTAAAAATCTTACGGCCAACAAAGAAACAAGATTGCCTCTGCAGCCAACAAATGGAGCATTGCCACGTAGTCAGAAGAGACCGAACCTAGTATATCCGGGACACTGTTGCCACGTCAACAAGAATGCACTTGTTTGAAGTTGGACCCACCGAGACAACGTGTCAAGGAAGCGAAGCAAATAGTGGGGACATTAGGATGACGTGTGAGAATATGAATGGAAGATGATCTTATCCGAATACAGTTGAATGTACGAGCTACGTGTCAAAGATCTGGACGTGACTCACAGTAATGTATGGAGAGGATTTGTTGAGGAATTGAATTGGGCACTTATTAAATAGATAGATTTTGCCCGTTTATGAATTACGGTACAGTAAAAGCGAATCTTTTGGTTTCGGTCAAAGATTCATTTAGAACGGTTGGATACAATACTGGACGGTCAAGAAGTGAGAATCACTCTTTGTACTTTGTCTCCTTTTTCGGGACACATTCTACGGGATTTCCTCTCACCTCCGCATGACTCCACATCACTAATAAAATTAAAATGTTTTTGTTTGATATGGTTACTGTTTTTCTTTTTCTATTTTTCTAATAACTCAAAAATAAAAAAAATACATTTCAATAACATATCATTTTTTATACACCGAGACATATCGTAATGATAAATGCATATCCTACCAATAATAGATCCTGATTCGATACTCAAAAAAAAAAAAAAAAAAAAAAAATTTATTTTTTGATTAATGAAAAGCAACAACCGAAAAAAGAAATGATCCACATTATTGTCTCTTTAAATAAAGGTAAGATGCTTACTATATATAGTTTCACATTTCTGTACTAATTTTTTTTCTCCCACCCCATTCTGCCAGATGCAGTAATCAAATCCCAACTTTCCTTTCTGTTACACAACAAATGTTATAATTTTAGAAAAAAGATCTCTACCAAGGATGGACAAACAGTTAGATCTCTATTATACCATCTGGGAATTAAATCTTCCCCTGCGGCCCAAACGATACTTTGGATTTCCATTTGGCATCGGCCTTGATCAAGCAAGAATAAGCGTGAGGGCCGTTAGTTTCAGATATCGGATGGTGTGTGAAAATCCATTTGCATCAATTAATATCATGGCTTGCTGGAAGACAAGCTCAAATTTACTTGCCTCAAACTTTTAGCTGATGCAGCTACCCTGAAATGCCCATATCACTATTGTAAAACATCGGAGCTTCATTCTCAAGCCATGTTAATTCTACTGCACATTCTCTTTCTCTTGAAATCTCACAAACTTTGGTTAGAGACAAATTTACAAATTCCTGTTACGAAATTAACATATCCATTAAACAGAAGAGTTGTGTGCAATAATCCATGCGTCCATGCATGTAGGCTGCAGCAAATGCCCGCACCCAAAGCCATAGTTGTTGTAGCAGCTTGATTACCAGCATTGAGGGCAACAGTATATTATTTAGTCTAGATGTTCCCTACAAGTTTATGGACAAAAGGTAACAAAATCTCTCCATTTATTGTAAAACTTCAACCCAAAAGAATAGAGATGGTTTTACCTGCTGTTATCAATGAAAAACAAAAGCATTACATCAACTGTGGCCATTTGGATTTCATATTTGATGGACTGGAACTATCAGTGGGAGAATCATTCCACACCATTGCCATCTGGCACGAAGAAACATAATTAATGAAATTCTAACAATGATTCTAATACATTATAAAAGAGCTGCAAGATGTACAAGAGATTGGGCTTAACAAAATGTTATCAGGCAATAATGAGGACTCATAATTTCTTGTGCTTGGGAAAAGTTTAGCTGTGTTAAGTGACAACATGCTTACGAAACACACAAGTTACAAGCAAGTAGAACTTTGATAGAAACAGCAAATTTAGCCATGTACACTTGCTCAAAATGCAAAGGTTTTACATGTGCCCGCAGAAATAAATCATATATTCCTACCATCATCATATGCATGTGAATATGGGAATAGCAAGTGTGCATACAAGTTTCAGTGGTTAAGTGAGGCATTGCTAGGAATAGGAGTGAGTTTCCAATTGCAAAAGTATAGAGTATTACCCCTCCGACATATACCGTGTCACCTTCCTTGACACCCTTTTTCTTGAGAGCCTTATCCACACCACAAGCTGCTAAAACATGCTGGAACCTTCTTACAGAGTCCCCATAGCTGTCAAAAGAAGCTCAAAAAACATAAAACATGAAACAGTTTCCATACAAAACTAATGAATTAGCATTACATAAACAGCAACATGCTAGATTGAACTCAAACTAATTGGAAAGTTAAGGTATCATCAAGTAGGAGCATCAAATGCAAAATTAGTACAGGTGCAAACAAAAGTCAGGCCTCCAAAACCAACCCTCCCACCCCCAAATCCCATCCCTCCCCTCTAAAACACACACACACACACACACACACACACAATAACAGCCACACCTTTTAATCCCAAACTGATCGGAGTTGGCTATATGAATCTTTTGTTTCAAATATCAAACTTCTGGTCAGATTAATATCAATGCAAAGCTATGTAGAAGTTGGAAAAAAATTTTTGAAGGAGACTTCTAAAATCTTTTTCTATCTAATGCTACATTTGGGCTCAGATGTGGCAGAACTAGCTTCTTTACCCACACCAGTCCTTAGTGTGAGAACCCTTGCTCATACTTCCTCACACCCGAGCGGCAATGTAGTGGAACTCCTTGCTCATTTAACGCTACAGCCAAATGTAGCACGTGCCTAGTGAGCACGTCCCAACTGTGTCTGTAGAATCATAATGTGTGTTTGACTGCTTTTTATGCTGGCAATCAACCTATCGCAACCCTCCTCCTTTATCCGGGTCTGGAACTGGCTATACTTTTCTAGGCTCACATAGGCAGAATTCTGTGATGCTAACACACATACACACTGACAAAAAGGAAAAAAAAGTTCCCCTTTCTGAAAGTGATAAATTAAGACCAACTTGAGAAACTTGAATCAAGTCTTAAAAGGAAGATGGATGATAATTCTCATGCAATCTTTAAAGAAGAAGAAGAAGCAGAAGAAATGCCAGACAATTGAAAAGAAGAGGGATAAATTGCTGATGAGCAAAAGCAACCGCAGAATGCATATTGCAGGCTTATCTAATTCATTATTTCATCCATCTATGCTCACAACTTATTTATGCTGTTCCACATGCTTTACATAGCTTACTATAGAAAACTGTATGATCAGTTTTAAACATTCTGTGTGTCAATAATGAAAAACATTAAAAACTCTAGTAAAACAATGATGTACAAATTAGATATATAGCTTCTCACATGGACTGAACTGAACCCCTTCAGCTAGCACTACCAGCTAAGTTGGAAGAAGTTGTAAAGTCTAACCAGAAATATAAGGTGCACATACAATATGATACATTTTCCACATTGTACTAACAAATTGTTCTTCAAAGAAACAGGTTGGGCAAATTAGTCACATTGAGAGCATTAACGGGAGTCTGATAATTAAACAACCAAGAATTTGGACAGCAAGAAATAAGAATAAGTGACAATAACTGGACCCCATTATTGCCAATAGTAACTTACCTCCAATTTGTCATTTGAACAAATCGATCCAAACCAGCGCCAACAATTTGCCAAAAATTGGAACCACTGTCATAAAGGATCTCAAAGTCCGTGATAGGGGCTCTCCGCCGCTTCTGTACCATATCAGCTACATGATCCAAATTTCCTGGCTCTGTCAAACCTGAATCAGGTGCAACTTTTAAATACAATGTGAACTTGAAGGAGGAAAAAGTTTGAAGAATATGTAAGAGAATTTTGAGCATCCAGGTATGCTAAAATGAAGAGCAAAATTAGTAAAAGTTTGACCTTCAAACTCCTGATTGGATTCTTTATATTTTCTTAGAAGCTCGTAAGCAGCACTTATCACTTCATGAGTGCCTTCTCTCTTCACAGCACTCATGCAGAAAGGCACAATTCCACGAGCTCGTAGCCTTTCCTTGAATGATAACCAATTTTCATATGCATCTGGAAGGTCCATTTTGTTATAGGCAACTACAAAAGGTTTCTCAGCAAGTTCTGGATTAAACATTTCCAGCTCAAGACGAACAGCATCATACTCAAATTCTGGTTGCTGGGAGGAGCCATCAACAATATGCACCTAGAAATCCAAAGAACTGTCAGTCCAAATTGCAGCCTACGAGTCAAAGGATAAGGTGGATCGAGATGAACTTACAGGAAAAAGTTAACAAAGTAACAAGAGGACAAAGAATACTAAATATGACAAAAGTTAGCAATAGCATCACTATCAAATTATTTTTCATGAGCTGCAGTAAACTGCATAGTCAACAGTCCTAAAAGTTCCTTCTCATGACATTTTTATCAGCATATCCATTGGCAAAAAGCTTTGGCAGATCTTTTCAATCACATTGAAGTCACATAAGATTATTTCAGGTGATGAGGCCACTTTTTAGACTTTTGCATGAATTCAGTTGTAAGCAAAACATTGAAATGGCAAATTATAGCACTTTAAAACTAACACAGGAAAGGATATATCAATTTCTATTGGCTCAAAGATTGAGATAAGGTAGTGAAATATAGCAATGAAAAGCTTAGAAGACAAGAAATAGCCATTTCAACTGCACATGAAATATAATGTTGCTTCAAATAATTAGTTCCAGTTCATGACAGAAAGCCTGTACCAGGGCAGAACACCTCTCTGTGTGTCGTAGAAACTCATGGCCCAAGCCAAAACCAGAATGTGCTCCTTCAAGCAGACCAGGCAGGTCTGCTACTACCAATGTAGAATCATAATCAAACGAAACTACACCGAGGTTAGGAAGTAAAGTAGTGAAAGGATAATTTGCTATTGTTGGCTGTGCAGCACTTATCACACTCAAAAATGTACTTTTCCCAGCATTTGGGGCACCCACGATTCCAACATCAGCAACAAGCTTTAGCTCGAGCTCCAACCACCTGGTCACGAATGCCATTATTGCTAGTAACACGCACATATCAAAACTAATCTCTTCCAAGCCCTCACATCCCATGGACTATAAAATTTATGATATAATAATTCTTTCTGAGCACAAAAATAAAAAATATAAGAACTTGGTATTGCCAGCTAAATCACATAGGAAAATCAAACAAATGCAATCGAATAAACACATATAATCACATAGTTATAAAAAAGAAAGTTTGCAAAAACATCTAAAAAGAAAATACACCGTATAAACAGTTCGATCGTTACTCGATACTTACATTTCGACACCTTCTTCACCGATCTCTGCAATTTTGGGCACCTTATTGGTACCACATTTAAAAGCCGCATTCCCTCTGCCACCTCTTCCACCTCGCAATAAAAGAGCCCGTTGTCCTGGATGCAACAACTCCAACAATACCTCCTCTTTACCCCCCTCCCTAACAACAGTTCCGGGTGGCACTTTCACTACCGCGTCCTCTCCTCTCGCCCCATCTTGCATCATCCCCATCCCGTGAGACCCTCTTCCCCCCCTGAAATGCACTTTGTTCCTAAATGGCAACAACGAATTCATCGAACCATCGACTTCTACATACACATGTCCCCCTCTCCCTCCATCCCCGCCGGATGGGCCACCCATGGGCACAAACTTCTCTCGCCGAAATGCTACGACGCCATTTCCACCGTCTCCAGCTCTCACGTAGATTTTGGCGCGATCGAAGCATCGCATTACTGCTGGCACTCCTTTCTCCTTCAAGTCTATATTCTCGAAATCCTGTAAATTTGGGTTTTCGCCATTGGCAAACTCCTCAGTCTCCTGTGCTTCGTTACAATTGTTATTACGATCACTTAAACATTTGTCATTGACAACATTTTTTTCTTCACTCGCGTAATCGCATTCATCACCATCATATTCAGATTTTCCAGAATCAACCGGAAAATTTCCATTTACTCCATCTCCTTCTTCTTCTTCGTCTTCTTCTCCTTTGCTGCTTAAACGGTTAACCTTACTGTCACTATTAATTTGCACTACACTTGAATCGGAGAGCTTAATTTCCGCTGCAGCAAAACTGAGTGAAGTGACCGTGAAATCTTCTCTGGGAGGAAGGCTGGTATAGGTGGTAGCTTCACCGCCAGCTAGCGGTGGTGGCACAGACTTGTACTTACTCTTTTGAGGCCTCAAATTAGAGTTGCGGTTCCCATTAGCGATACGAGAACGTCTCTCTGGAGAGTACTTTTTAGGTTTAGGGTTTTGAGTTCTCGGGCGCGCTAGAGCTTGTGGAGAGAAGCAGGTTATAGACACGGAAGCCATTTCTCCGCTCCGCAGATAACAGATAGCAAGGCGAGGAGAGGCAAAACTTGAGGAGATTAGTTTTGCGATGCGACACCGTTTAGAAGATCGATTTACCTGATAAATCATTTCATGCCACGTGTAAAATACACGACTTTTTATGCCTCCCGCAAATGGTTTGAGATCTGGCCCAAATATTGGATAAATTTTGGTACAAGTTAGCCCATGTCAGATCCACCAGGCCCAATAGAACAACAAGTTGCAAGTTGTTGTAGCAGAGGTATAATGTAAATACGTAAAATACTGGGGCGAAAATTTAAATACGGTAAACAGTTGGCGCCTCCCTCCATGAAAAGGCAACCCGTACTTAGGTGATTTCTGGTTTGGAGCTCTCATTACAGCTAAGGTACTGTCCCACTCCAAGATTCTGCAACTGCAACATAATCCTATCGTCTCTCTTTCTGCTTTTGTTTTGTTTTCTTTTTCTTTTATTTCAGGTATCATTGAATTTGGCCAAGTCTTTAGATTATATTCTTCTGGCCAGTTAAAATTTCGTTTCTTTTTTCCTGTTACATAACTGAAACAGAAAGTTCTTTGACTGTTTAAATTTTCATGATCTGGATGTTAATTTCTGCTCTGTTAATTTGCATGGCATTTGTACCTGTCTATATATTAGCTGCTGTTGTGTGTCAGCTGCTGTATTCTTTTCTTTCTTGTGTGAATTTGAAGACCCAATAGATTTACCCTTTGCTTGAGCAGTATCGAGATAAGGAATTTAGTAGGGTAACCAAAAATCTTTACTGACCCGCTGCTGGAATCGTGGTGGATTTCATTTGAACAAAAGGAGGGGGACAGAGAATCTTGTGGGATGATGTGATTTGCGAACCACTTGTTTCATGTTTGGTTAAATGGGATATTTTCAAATCATATTTACCAAATGTTGATAAGATGGTTTTATATGTATAAAAGACAGATATTATTCATGTCCATAAAGAAGTGATACTATTTCATCTATTTGTGCATTGTCGAGCAATGATTCCCCACTAATCATGTCTTGTCATTTTATCACTATCTTTCCTAGTAGATTTTGAGGTATTTGTGCATCTGGTCCCATGTTTATGCATTGACGGTGATAGAGAGGAAGCTTGTCATTATCCTCAACTTTATGATCTTTTGCCACTGAAATTGATTGATTATAATTTGCTCAACAATGTCAATTTGATGATTATAAAAAAGCATGGCCATTATGTAGCATCAGTAACCTTGTTCATATCCTTCGATCTTGTGAGTTGGACTTGAGTTTACCTTTCTGGTTGTGGCTGGAGAATGAGAATTAGTACTTTTGGTGCCAAACAAGTTCAGCTTTCAGCAGCAGCGTGCTACTTTTGTTTATTGATTTGAGTTGGGAAATGCGCCCTAGTTCTGTTATGAGAATCTGTTGTTGAATCATAAAGTATGCCTCTTTTGGAATTAGCACATGGGCCAATGTTATTTTCGATTATATGGATTTTTTTTTTTTTTCATAACAGAGCTTATCAATATTTTCTATTGCTATTTCCACAGGGAGCTGAAGCAAAAGGAAAAAATTGTGTGGAATTAAGGAAACCCTACAACTGACAGGGAAACTAAGACTTGGAAACAAATGTCAATTTAGGGCGTTCAAGGTGTCTCTTTAAACACATGTATGATAATTATTTGTTCCTGCTGAATATTATTCTATCATGTGATAATTATGCTGGAATATAGTAATTTGCTCTAGAAACCCTGAATTTTCTCGGTTATTCCTTTCTGTAATTTTTATCAGATTAGAATGTTGTTTTGAAGGTACTTTACTAGATAGGAATAAACTGCTGTAGTATCACAGATAGTTTCAACCATCTAAATGACAATACTATCAGATTTGAATAATAAATAATTGATTGATACATGCTTCTCTAAAACACCATTATCTTGCATAACTAGAACACATTCATGCTTACACATACTTGACGAAAATCCCTTTGCAGTTATGAAAGACCTTTCTCTCATTCCCTCTCAATTGCTGTTTGTGGCTGGTGCTATTGAGCTTAAGCTTGGCACATACATAGCAAAAATTCCAACTATTTTTGCCTTTTTGGTTCATTTTGAAGTGAATAATTCGCTACCTTTAATAAATGTAGCAGTACCGTCGCCTGTGATGGTTGTTAGTGCCATCTCTTTCTCATGAATCCGTTCAAGTTCAACCACAATCATTTCCATCTTTGGTCTTCCTGTTCTTGGAAAGCTCATGCATTGCAGTGTCAGCCTGATCAAATCCCTAATCCCATCTTCAGTGAAACTCCCCAAAAGTCGACGGTCCACAAAATTGTTTGAGTGCAGCCGAGAAGCCACCTTCACAAAGTCAATTCTCCAATTTTAGTTTTTTTTTTTTTTTTTTTTTTTTTTTTTTTTTTTTTTTTTTTAAATTAAAATGTAAATTGTTTTTGAGGGGGTGTTTTGGTGGCAG